>JAOSBN010134647.1:0-27896 GCA_027563595.1 Erythroxylum suave
AAGGTATACCAAGGTGCTGATTTTCCCACAGAAGGTGCCCAACGGGCTATTTTTACCACCGAAGGTCCTTTGCGACTTTTCCAACGAGCAGTTTCTCCCATCGAAGGTGTACCAGCCTGCTGATTTTCCCATCAAAGCTGCCTAGTAACCGTGCCAAGGGACTGTTTTGGCCACCGAAGGATCACCAAGGTCCTGATTTTCCCACCGAAGGTGCCCAATGGGATGTTTTTCCCATCAAAGGTGCCTAGCGACTATGCCAAGGGACTGTTTCGGCCACAAAAGCTACACCAAGCTGTTGATTTTCGCACAGAAGGTGCCCAACAGGCTATTTTTACCACCGAAGGTGCCTTGCGACCGTTCCAATGGGCAGTTTCTGCTACCCAAGGTGCACCAAACGACTGATTTTCCCACTGAATGTACCCAATGGGAAATTTTTTCCACCGAAGGTGCCTAACGTCCTTTCCAACAGGCTATTTCGCCAAACGAAGGTGTACCAAGGTGCTGATTTTCCCATAGAAGGTGCCTAGTGACCGTGCCAAGGGACTGTTTCGGCCACCGAAGTTACACCAAGGTGCTGTTTTTTTCACCAAAGCTGCCTAATGGGCTTTGTTTATCACCGAAGGTGCCTAGCGAACGTTCCAACAAGCTATTTTGCCCACCGAAGGTCCACCAAGGTGCCAATTTTCCCACCAAAAGTTCCTAACGACCGTTTCAATGATTTTTTCTATGCCCACCGAAGGCGCACCAAAGTGCTAATTTTCCCATCGAAGGTGTCTAGCAATCGTGCCGAGGGACTATTTCAGCCATTTACGGTGCACCGATGTGTTGATTTTCCCACCAAAGGTACCTAGCGATCATGCAAAAGCTACACCAAGGTGCTGATTTTCCCACCAAGGTTGCCCAATGGGCTGTTTTTTCCACTGAAGGTACCTAGCATCTGTGTCAAGGGACTTTTCAGCAACCGAAGGTGCACCAAGGTGCTAGTTTTCCCGCCGAAGTTGCCCAACATGCTATTTTTCCCACTGAAGGTGCGTAGTGACTAAGCCATGGGACTGTTTTGGCAACAGAAGGTACACAAAGGTGCTGATTTTCCCATAAAAGGTGCCCAACATTCTATTTTTTCCACCGACGGTGCTTAGTCATCATCCCAATGGGCAGTTTTTCTCACCGAAGGTGCACCAATGTGTTGATTTTCAGATCAAACGTACCTAGTGACCATTCCAAGGGGCTGTTTTGACCACCGAAGGTGCACCAAGGTGCCGATTTTACCACCGAAGGTGCCCAATGGGCTATTCTTCCCACCGAAGCTACCTAGCGACCGTACGAAGGGATTGTTTCGACCACTAAAGGTACACCAAGGTGGTGATTTTCCCACAGAAGGTACCCAACGGGCTATTTTAACCACCGAAGGTGCCTTGAGACTGTTCTAACGAGCAGTTTCTTCGATCGAAGGTGAACCAACCTACTGATTTTCCCATTGAAGGTGCCTAACGACCTTACCAAGGGACTGTTTCAGCCACCGAAGGAGCACCAAGGTGCTGATTTCCCACCGAAGGTGCCCAATGGGCTGTTTTTCCGCGCCAAGGGACTATTTGGGCCACCGAAGGAGCACCAAGGTGCTGATTTTCCCACCGAAGGAGCACCAAGGAGCTATTTTTCCCACCGAAGGTGCCTAACGTATGTGACAATGGACTGTTTCGGCAACCGAAGGTGCACCAAGGTGCTCGTTTTCCCACCGAAGGTGCTCAACGGGCTATTTTTCCCATCGAAAGTGCCTAGCGACCATGCCAACGTACTATTTCAGCCACAGAAGGTACACAAAGGTGTTGATTTTCCCACCGAAGTTGCCCAATGTTTTATTTTTCCCACCGATGGTGCTTAGCGACCGTCCCAAAAGGCAGTTTCTCCCACGGAAGTTGCACTAACGTGCTGATTATCCCTTCGAATGTGACTAGTAACCGTTCCAAGGGACTGTTTCGGCCATCGAAGGTGCTGATTTTCCCACCGAAGGTGCCTAGTAGCCGTGCCAAGGGACTGTTTTGGCCACGGAAGGTACACCAAGGTGCCGATTTTCCCACAGAAGGTGCCCAACGGGCTATTTTTACCACCGAAGGTCCTTTGCGACTGTTCCAACGAGCAGTTTCTCCCACCGAAGGTGCACCAACCTGCTGATTTTCCCATCAAAGGTGCCTAGTGACCATGCCGAGAGACTGTTTCGGCCACCAAAGGATCATCAAGGTCCTGATTTTCCCACTGAAGGTGGCCAACGGGTTGTTTTTCCCATCAAAGGTGCCTAGCGACTGTGCCAAGGGATTGTTTCGGCCACCAAAGCTACACCAAGGTGCTGATTTTCGTACAGAAGGTGCCCAACGGGCTATTTTTACCACCAAAGGTGCCTAGCGAACTTTCCAACAGGCTATTTCACCACTGAAGGTCCACCAAGGTGCCAATTTTCCCACCGAAGGTGCCTAATGACCGTTTTAATAGTTTTTTTTACCCATGAAGGTGCAGCAAGGTGTCGATTTTCCCATCGAAGGTGTCTAGCAACCGTGCCAATGGACTATTTCGGCCATGGAAGGTGCACCAAAGTGCCGATTTTCCCACCAAAGGTGCCTAGCAACTGTGCAAAGGGACTGTTTTGACCCTCGAAGCTACACCAAGGTGCTGATTTTCCCACCAAAGGTGCCCAACAGGCTATTTTTTCCATCGAAGGTGCCTAGCGAACATTCCAACTGGCTATTTCACCCACTAAAGGTCCACCATGGTGCCAATTCTCTCACTGAAGGTGCCTAATGAACGTTTCAACGATTTTTTTTGCCCACTGAAGGCGCACCAAGGTGCCGATTTTCCCAACGAAGGTGTCTAGCAACTGTGCCAATGGACTGGTTCAGCCACAGAAGGTGCACCAAGGTGCTGATTTTCCCACCAAAGGTGCCTAGCAACCGTGCAAAGGGACTGTTTTGACCCCCGAAGCTACACCAATGTGTTGATTTTCCCACTGAAGGTGCCCAACGGGCTATTTTTACCACCAAAGGTGCCTAGCAAACATTCCAATAGGCTACTTCGACCACCGAAGGTCCACCAAGGTGCCTATTTTCCCACCGAAGGTGCCTAATGATCATTTCAACGGTCTATTTTGCCCACCGAAGGCGTACCAAGGTGCTGATTTTCCCACCGAATGTGTCTAGCAACCGTGCCAAGGGACCATTTTGGCCACTAAAGGTACACCAAGGTGCTAATTTTCCCACCAAAGGTGCCTAGCGACAGTGCAAAGGAATTGTTTCGACCCCGGAAGCTACACCAAGGTGCTGATTTTCTCGCCGAAGGTGCTAAACGGGTTATTTTTCCCACCGAAGTTGCCTAACGTCCGTGCCAAGGTACTGTTTCGGCCACGAAGGTGCACCAAGGTGCTGGTTTCCCCCCAGTAGGTGCCCATCGGGCTATTTTTCCGACCGAAGGTACCTAGCGACCATGCCAAGGGAATGTTTTGGCCACCGAAGGTACACCAAGGTGCTTATTTTCCCCTAAAAGGTGCCCAAAGGGCTATTTTTACCACTGAAGGTGCTTTGCGACCGTTCCAATGAGCAGTTTCTCTGATAGAAGGTGTACCAACCTGCTGATTTTCTGATCGAAGGTGCCTAACGACCGTGCTAAGGGACAATTTCTACCACCGAAGGAGCATCAGGGTCTTGATTTTCCCACCGAAGGTGCCCAGTGGGCTGTTTTTCCCATCAAAGGTGCCTAACGACTGTGCCAAGGGACAGTTTCGGCCACTAAAACTACATCAAGGCGCTGATTTTCGCACCGAAGGTGCCCAACGGGCTATTTTTACGACCGAAGGTGCCATGTGACTGTTCCAACGGGTAGTTTCTCCTACCGAAGGTGCACCAAACTGCTGATTTTCCCAACGAAGGTGCCCAACGGGCAATTTTTTACACCGAAGGTGCCTAGGGACCGTTCGAACAGGCTATTTCGCCCAACGAAGGTGCACTAAGGTGCTGATTTTCCCATAGAAGGTGCCTGGAGAACGTGCCAAGGAACTGTTTCGGCCACCGAAGCTACAGCAAGTAGCTGATTTTCCCACCAAAGCTGCCCAACGGGCTATTTTTACCGTCGAAGGTGCCTAGCGAACGTTCTAGCAGGCTAATTCGCCCACCAAAGGTCTACCAAGGTGCCAATTTTCCCACCGAAGGTGCCTAACGTTCGTTTCAATGGTCTATTTTGCCATTGAAGGCACACTAAGATGCTAATTTTCCCACCGAAGGTGGCTAGCAGCCGTGCCAAGGGACTGTTTCGGCCATTGAAGGTGCATCAAGGTGCTGATTTTCCCACCAAAGGTGCCTAGCAACCGTGCAAAGGGACTGTTTTGGCCACGGAAGATACACCAAGGTGCTGATTTTCCCGCAGAAGGTGCCCATCGGGCTATTTTTACCACCGAAGGTCCTTTGCGATTGTTCCAACGAGCAGTTTCTCCCACCTAAGGTGTACCAACCTGCTGATTTTCCCATCGAAGGTGCCTAGTGACTATGCCGAGGGACTATTTCGACCATCGAAGGATCACCAAGGTCCTGATTTTCCCACCGAAGGTGCCCAATAGGTTGTTTTCCCATCAAAGGTGCCTAGCGACTGGGCCAAGGGATTGTTTCGGCCACCAAAGCTACACCAAGATGCTAATTTTCGCACAGAAGGTGCCCAACGGGCTATTTTTACCATCAAAGGTGCCTAGCGAATGTTCCAACAAGCTATTTCACCACTGAAGGTCCACCAAGGTGCCAATTTTCCCACCGAAGGTGCCTAATGACCGTTTCAGTAGTTTTTTTTACCCACTAAAGACGCAGCAAGGTGTCGATTTTCCCATCAAAGGTGTCTAGCAACCGTGCCAGTGGACTATTTCGGCCACGGAAGGTGCACCAAGGTGCTGATTTTCCGACCAAAGATGCCTAGCAACTGTGCAAAGGGACTGTTTTGACCCTCGAAGCTACACCTAGGTGCTGATTTTCCCACCGAAGGTGCTCAACAGGCTATTTTTACCACTGAAGGTGTTTAACAACCGTTCCAATAGGCTATTTCATCCAACGAAGGTGCACCAAGGTGCTGATTTTCCCATAGATGGTGCCTAGCGACCATGCCAAGGGATTGTTTCGGCCACCGAAGTTATAGCAAGGTGCTGATTTTCCCACCGAAGCTACCCAACGGGCTATTTTTACCACCAAAGGTGCCTAGCGAACGTTCCAACCTGCTATTTCGCCCACTAAAGGTCTACCAAGGTGCCAATTTTCTCACCGAAGGCGCCTAACGACCGTTTCAACGGTTTTTTTTGCCCACTGAAGGCGCACCAAGGTGCCGATTTTCCCAACCAAGGTGTCTAGCAACAGTGCCAATGGACTGGTTCAGCCATAGAAGCTGCACCAAGGTGCTGATTTCCCCACCAAAGGTGTCTAGCAACCGTCCAAAGGGACTGTTTTGACCCCCGAAGCTACACCAAGGTGTTGATTTTCCCACCTAAGGTGCCCAACGGGCTATTTTTACCACCAAAGGTGCCTAGAGAACGTTCCAACAGGTTACTTCGACCACCGAAGGTCCACCAAGGTGCCAATTTTCCCACCGAAAGTGCCTAACGATCATTTCAACGGTCTATTTTGCCCTCCGAAGGCGTACCATAGTGCTGATTTTCCCACCGAAGGTGTTTAGCAACCATGCCAAGGGACCATTTCGGCCACTAAAGGTGCACTAAGGTGCTGATTTTCCCACCATAGGTGCCTAGCAACTGTGCGAAGGTGCTGATTTTCCCGCTGAAGGTGCTGAACGGGTTATTTTTCCCACCGAAGTTGCCTAACATCCGTTCCAAGGGACTGTTTTGGCCACGAAGGTGCACCAAGGTGCTGGTTTCCCCCCTAGTAGGTGCCCAACGGGCTATTTTTCCCACCGAAGGTACCTAGCGACCGTGCCAAGGGAATGTTTTGGCCACCGAAGGTACACCAAGGTGCTGATTTTCCCCTTAAAGGTGCCCAAAGAGCTATTTTTACCACTGAAGGTGCTTTGCGACCATTCCAACGAGCAGTTTCTCCAACAGAAGGTGTGCCAACCTGCTGATTTTCTGATCAAAGGTGCCTAGCGACCATGCTAAGGGACTATTTTTGCCACCGAAGGAGCATCAGGGTCCTGATTTTCCCACCAAAGGTGCCCAATGGGCTGTTTTTCCCATCAAAGGTGCCTAGCGATTGTGCCAAGGGACAGTTTCAGCCGCCAAAACTACATCAAGGCGCTAATTTTTGTACCGAAGGTGCTCAACGGGCTATTTTTATGACCAAAGGTGCCATGTGACTGTTCCAACGGGTAGTTTCTCCTACCGAAGGTGCACCAAACTGCTGATTTTCCCAGCTAAGATGCCCAACGGACAATTTTTTGCACCGAAGGTGCCTAGCGATTGTTCCAACAGGCTATTTCCCCCAACGAAGGTGCACCAAGGTGCTGATTTTCCCATTGAAGGTGCCTAGCGAATGTGCCAAGGGACTGTTTCGGCCACCGAAGCTACAGCAAGTAGCTGATTTTCCCACCGAAGCTGCCCAACGGGCTATTTTTACCGTCGAAGGTGCCTAGCGAATGTTCCAACAGGCTATTTCACCGACCGAAGGTCCACCAAGGTGCCAATTTTCCTATCGAAGGTGCCTAATGTTCGTTTCAATGGTCTATTTTACCCATCGAAGGCGCACCAAGGTGCTAATTTTCCCACCGAAGGTGTCTAGCAACCATGCTAAGGGACTATTTAGGCCATTGAAGGTACACCAAGGTGCTGATTTTCCCACCAAAGGTGCCTAGAAACCGTGCAAAGGGACTGTTTCGACCCCCAAAGCTATGCCAAGGTGCTGATTTTCCCCCCAAAGGTGCCCAACGGATTATTTTTCCCACTGAAGGTGCCTAGCATCCGTGCCAAGGGACTGTTTCGGCCACAAAGGTGCACCAAGGTGCTGGTTTCCCCCCGACGGTGCCCAATGGGCTGTTTTTCCCACCGAAGCTGACTAGCGACCAAGCTAAGGGACTGTTTTGGCCACCAAAGGTACACAAAGGTGTTGATTTTCCTATCGAAGGTGCCCAACGTTCTATTTTTCCCACCGAAGGTGCTTAACGATCATCCCAACCAGCAGTTTTTCCAACCCAAGTTGCACCAAAATGCTGATTTTCCTATCCAATGTGCCTATTGACCGTTCCAAGGGACTATTTCGACCACAGAACGTGAACCAAGGTGCTAATTTTCCCACCGAAGGTGCCCAACGGGCTACTTTTCCCACCGAATGTGCCTCGTGATTGTGCCAAGGGACTATTTCGGCCACAAAAGGTGCACCAAAGTGCTGATTTTCCCATCGAAGGTGCCGAATAGGCTATTTTTACCAACAAAGCTGCGTTGCGACCGTTCCAATGGGCAGTTTCTTCCGTCGAAGGTGCAACAAGTTGCTGATTTTCCCGTCAAAGGTACCTAGCGACCATACCAAGGGACTGTTTTGGCCACCGAAGGAGCCTCAAGGTACTAATTTTCCCAGCGAAGGTGCCCACTGGGCTATTTTTCCCACCGAAGGTGCCTAACAACCGTGCCATGGGACTATTTTGGCCATCGAAGGTGCACCAAGGTGCTGATTTTCCCATCGAACGTGCTAATAGGCTATTTTTTGCATCGAAAGTCCCTCGTGATTGCGCCAAGGGACTGTTTCAGCCACAAAAGGTTCACCAAGGTGCTGATTTTCCCACCGAAGGTGCCTAGCCACCGCGCCAAAGGACTGTTTTGGCCACTGAAGATGCACCAAGGTGCTGATTTTCCCACAAAAGTTGCCCATTGAGCTATTTTTCCCGCCGAAGGTGCATAGTGACCGTGCTAAGGGACTATTTTGGCCACAAAAGGTGCACCAAGATGTTGATTTTCCCACGAAAGCTGCCTAGAAACTGTGCCAAGGGACTGTTTCAGCCATCGGAGCTGCACCATGGTGCTGATTTTCCCACCGAAGGTTCGCAACGGGCTATTTTTCCCACCGAAGGTCCTTAGCGACCGTGCCAATGGGTTGTTTCACCAATCGAAGTGCACCAAGGTGCTGATTTTCCCTCTGAAGGTGCCTAATGATCGTGCCAAGGGACTATTTCGGCCCCTAATGGTGCACCAAGGCCCTGATTTTCCCACTGAAGCTGCACAACAGGCTATTTTTCCCACCTACGGTGCCTCATGATTGTGCCAAACAACTATTTCAGCTACTGAAAGTCCACCAAGGTGCTAATTTTCCCACAGATGGTGCCTGATGGGCTATTTTCCCCCTGAAGGTGCCTAGCAACCGTGCCAAGGGACTGTTTCTGCCACCGAAGGCACACCAAGTTGCTTATTTTCCAACCTAAGGTGCCCAACGGGTTTTGTTTCCCACCGAAGGTGGCTAGCGACCGTGCCAACGGACTGTTTCAGCTACTGAAGGTGCACAAAGCTTTTGATTTTCCCATCGAAGGTGCCTAGTGATGGGACCAATGGCTTGTTTTGCCCACCGAAGGTGCCCAACTGGCTATTTTTTCCACCGAAGGTGCCTAGCAACTGTGCCAAGGGACTATTTTGGCCACCAAAGGTGCACCAAGGTGCTGATTTTCCCACTGAAGGTGTCTAGCAACCATGTCAATAGGCTATTTCGTCCGTCAAAGATACACGATGGTGCTGATTTTCCCACCGAACGTTCCCAATGGGCTATTTTTCCCACCGAAGGTTCCTAGCAACCGTGCCAACGGTTGTTTCGCCGCTTGAAGGTGCACCTAGGTGTTGATTTTCCCACCGAAGGTGCCTAACGACTATGCCAAGGGATTGTTTCAGCCACCGAAGTTGCACCAAGGTGTTGATTTTCCCACCTAAGGTGCCCAAAGGGCCAATTTTGCCACCAAAGGTGCCTAACGACCGTTCCAATAGGCTATTTCGCCCACAGAAGGTCCACCAAAGTGTCAATTTTCCCACTGAAGGTGCCTAACGACCGTTTCAATGGGCTGTTTTGCCCACCAAAGGTGATTTTCCCACTGAAGGTGTCTAGCAACCGTGCCAAGGGACTATTTCGTCCACTAAAATTATACCAAGGTGTTGATCTTCCTACCAAAGGTGCCAAGCAACCGTGCAAAGGCATTGTTTTAACCATTGAAGCTTCACCAAGGTGCTGATTTTCCTAGCAAAGCTGCCCAATGGGTTATTTTTCCCTCCGAAGGTGCCTAGCATCCATGCCAAGCGACTGTTTCAACCACCGAAGGTGCCCAACGGGATATTTTTCCCACCGAAGCTACCAGCAACCAAGCTAAGGGATTGTTTTGGCCACCGAAGTGACAAAAAGGTGCTGATTTTCTCACTGAAGGTGCCCAACATTCTATTTTTCCCACTGAAGGTGCTTAGCGACCATCCCAATAGGAAGTTTCTCCCACCAAAGGTGAACCAACGTGCTGATTTTCTCAACGAATGTGCCTGGTGACCGTTCCAAGTTACTGTTTCGACTGAAGGTGCACCAAGGTGTTGATTTTAGCATCGAAGGGGCCCAACAGGCTATTTTTCCTACCGAATGTGCCTAGCGACCGCGCCAAGGGACTGTTTCGGCCACCGAAGGTACACGAAGGTGCTGATTTTCTGACCGAAGGTGCCCCACGGGCTATTTTTACCAACGAAGATGCCTTGCGACCATTCCAACGGGTAGTTTCTCCCACCGAAGGTGTACCAAGCTGCTGACCATGCCAATGGGCTATTTCGCCCATCGAAGGTTCACCAAGGTGCTGATTTTCCCACTGAAGGTGCCTAGCAACTGTGCAAAGGGACTGTTTCAACCACCGAAGCTATACCAAGGTGCTAATTTTCCTACCAAAGATGCCTAACGGGCTATTTTTCCCACCAAAGCTATCTAGCGACAGTGCCAAGGGACTGTTTTGGCCACTGAAGGTGCACCAAGGTACTAATTATCCTACCAAAGGTGCCTAACTGGCTACTTTTCCCACCGAAGGTGCCTAGCGACAGTGGCGTCAAGGGACTGTTTTGGCCACCGAAGGTACACCAAGGTACTGATTTTCCCACCGAAGGTGCCTCACTGGCTATTTTTCCCACCGAAGGTGCCTAGCCATAGTGGCAAGGGACTGTTTTGACCACCGAAGGTACACCAAGGTACTGATTTTCCCACCATCGGGCGGTTTTCCTACAAAAGGTGCACCAAGGTGCTAATTTTCCCATCGAAGGTACCTAGCGACCGTGCCAAGGGACTGTTTTGGCCACTGAAGGTTCCCCAAGGTGTAGATTTTCCCACCGAATGTGCCCAACGGGCTATGTTTCCCACTGAAGGTTCCCAACGACCATGCCAAGGCGCAGCTTTTGCCACCGAAGGTGCACATAGGTGCTGATTTTCCCACCCCCAACGGGCTATTTTTCCCATTGAAGGTGCCTGGCAACCGTGCCAAGGTGTTGTCTTGCCCATTGACGGTGCACCTAGGTGCTGATTTTCCCACTGAAGGTGCCTAGCGATGGTGCCAAGGTGCTGATTTTCCTACTGAAGGTGCCCAACGGACTATCTTTCCCTCCGAAGGTGCCTCACGACCATGCGAAGGGATTGTTTCGACCACACAAGGTCCATCAAGGTGCTGATTTTCCCACTGGAGCTGCCCAACGGGCAATTTTTCCCGCCTAAGGTGCACAGCAACTATGCCAACGTGCTGTTTTGCCCACTCACAATGCACCAAGGTGTTGATTTTCCCATCGAAGGTGCCTAGCGACCGTGCCAAGGGACTATTTCGGCCACCAAAGGTCCACTAAGGTGTTGATTCTCCCACCGAAGGTGCCTAGCAACCATGCCAACATGTTGTTTTGCCTACTGGCGCTGCACCAAGGTGCTGATTTTCCCACCGAAGGTGCCTAACGACCATGCCAAGGGGCTGTTTTGGCCATCGAAGGTGTACCAAGGTGTTGATTTTCCCACGGAAGATGCCCATCAAGCTATTTTTCCCACAAAAAGTGCCTAGCGACCATGCCAAGGGACTGTTTCGGCCCCCAAAGTTACACCAAGGTGCTTATTTTCGCACTAAAGGTGCCCAATGGCCTATTTTTGCCAGTGAAGGTGCCTAGCGACCGTGTCAACGAGCTGTTTTTCCCGCTGAAGGAGCTGCAAGGTGCTGATTTTCCCACCGAAGGTGCCTAACCACAGTGCCAAGGGGCTGTTTTAGCCACCCAGGGTGCACCGAGGTGCTCCTTTTCCCACTGAAGATGCCCATCGGGCTATTTTTCCTACCGAAGGTGCATAGCTACCATGTCAAGGGACTATTTCGGCTACTGAAGGTGCACAAAGATGTTTATTTTCCCACCGGAGGTGCCTAGCGATGGTGCCAGTTGGTTGTCTTGCAGACTGAAGGTGCCCAACGGGTTATTTTTCCCACCGACGGTGCCTAGCGACTATGCCAAGGGACTATTTCGGCCACCAAAGGTGCACCAAGGTGCTGATATTCCCACCAAAGGTGTCTAGCAACCATGCCAATGGACTGTTTCGTCCATCGAAGGTATACCAAGGTGCTGATTTTCCCACTGAAGGTGCCTAGCGACCGTGTCAACGGGCTATTTTGCCGACCAAAGGTGCACTATGGTGCTGATTTTCCCACCAAAGGTGTCTAGCAATCGTGCCAAGGGACTGTTTCAACCACCGCAGGTGCACAAAGGTGCTGATTTTCCCACCAAAGGTGCCCAACTGGCTATTTTTCCCACTAAAGGTGCCTAGCGACCGTGCCTATGGACTGTTTCACCCACCACAGGTGCAACAAGGTGCTGATTTTCACACCGAAGGTGCCCAACGGGCTATTTTTCCCACAAATGGTGCCTTAATACCGTGCCAATGGGCTGTTTCTCCCACCAAAGGTGCACCAAACAGCTGATTTTTCTATCCAAAGTGCCTAGCGACTATGCCAAGGGACTGTTTCGGCCACCGAAGGTGCACCAAGGTGCTGATTTTCCCATTGAAGGTGCCTAGCGACCGTGCCAAGGGACTGTTTTTTCCACGAAAGGTACACCAAGGTGCTGATTTTCCCATCGAATGTGCCCAACGGGCCATTTTTTCCACCAATGGTTTCCCATCGAAGGTGCCTAGTGACCATGCCTAGGGGTTGTTTCGGCCACCGAAGGTGCAGCAAGGAGCTGATTTTCCCACCGAAGAAGCCCATCGAGCTAATTTTCACGCCGAAGGTGCCTAGCAACCGTGCCAAGGGACTATTTCGGCCATCGAACCTACACCAAGGTGTTGGTTTTCTAAAAAAAGCTGCCCAATCGGCTATTTTTCCCACCGAAGGTGCCTAGCAACCGTGACAGGGCACTGTTTGGGCCACCAAAGATGTACCAACGTGCTGATTTTTCCACCGAAGGTGCCCAACAGGCTATTTTTCCCACCAAAGGTGCCTCGCGATGATGCCAAGGGACTATTTCGGCCACCAAAGGTGCACGAAGGTATTGATTTTCCCACTGAAGGTGCCTAGCAACAGTGCAAATAGGACTGAAGGTGCACCAAGGTGCAGATTTTCCCAACGAAGGGCCTAGCAATCGTGCCTAGGGACTGTCTCGGGCACCGAAGGTGCACCAGGTTGTTGATTTTTCCACCAAAGTTGCTCAACCGGCTATTTTCCCCATCGAAGACTAGTGACCGTTCAAAGGGATTGTTTCGACCATCGAAGGTGCCTAGCGATGGTGCCAAGGGACTGTTTCGGCCATCAAAGGTGCATCAAGGTACCGATTTTGTCACTGAAGGTGGCCAATGACCTATTTTTCCCGCCGAAGGTGCCTAGCGACAATTCCAAAGGACTATTTCGGCCACCGAAGCTACACCAACGTCCTGATTTTCCCACTAAAGCTACCCAACGGTTTATTTTTCCCGCCAAAGGTGCCTAACGACCATTTCAATGGGCTATTTTACCCATCGAAGGCGCAGCAAAGTGCTGATTTTCCTACTAAAGGTGTCTAGCAACTGTGCAAAGGGACTATTTTGGCCACTGAAGGTGTACCAAGGTGCTGATTTTCCCACCAAAGGTGCCAAGTGACCATGCAAAGGGAATGTTTTGACCATCGAAGCTTCACCAAGGTGCTGATTTTCCCACCGAAGCTGCCCAACAGCTTATTTTTCCCACTGAAGGTGCCTAGCGTCCATGTCAAAGGACTATTTTGGCCGCAGAAGGTGCACCAAGGCACTGGTTTCCCACCGAAGGTGCCCAGCGTACTATTTTTCCCACCGAAGGTGCCCAGTGACCAAGCCAAGGGATTGTTTTGGCCACAGAAGGTACACAAAGGTGCTGATTTTGTCACCGAAGGTGCCCAACATTGTTTTTTTCCCACCGAAGGTGCTTGGTAACCGTCCCAA
Source organism: Erythroxylum suave (assembly GCA_027563595.1). NCBI lineage: Eukaryota > Viridiplantae > Streptophyta > Magnoliopsida > Malpighiales > Erythroxylaceae > Erythroxylum > Erythroxylum suave. The sequence goes on from JAOSBN010134647.1 coordinate 13,365, forward strand.
CGGGCAATTTCTCCCGCTAAAGGTGCACCAACATGCTAATTTTCCCATCGAATGTGCCAGTTCACCGTTCCAAGGGACTGTTTCGACCACTGAAGGTGCACCAAGGTGCGGATTTTCCCACCGAAGATCCCCAATGGCCTATTTTTCCCACCGAAGGTGCCTAGCGACAGTGCCAAGGGACTATTTCGGCCACCAAAGCTACACCAAGGTGCTGATTTTCCTACCTAAGATGGCCAACGAGCTCTTTTTAGCACCAATGGTGCCTAGCAACTGGTCCAACGGGCAGTTTCTCCTATAAAAGGTGCACCAAGCCGCTGTTTTCCCATTGAAGGTGCTTAGCAACTGTGCCAAGGGACTGTTTCGGTCACCGAACCTACACCAAGGTACTGATTTTCCCACCGAGGGTGCCCAACAGACTATTTTTACCACCGAAGGTGCCTTGTGATTGTTCCAACGGGCAGTTTCTCCCATCAAAGTGCACCAAGCTGCTGATTTTCCCATCGAAGGTGCTTAGCGACCGTGCCAAGGGGCTGTTTCAGCCACCGAAGCCACCAACGTGTTGATTTTCAGATCACATGTTGTTTCGACCGTGCTGAGGGACTGTTTCGACCACCAAAGGTGCACCAAGGTACTGATTTTACCACCGAAGGTGGCCAACGGGCTATTTTTCCCACCGAAGGTACCTAGCGACCATGCCAAGGGACTATTTCAGACACCGAAGGTATACCGATGTGCTGATTTTCCCATAGAACGTGCCCAACGGGCTATTTTTATCGTCGAAGGTGCCTTGCAACTTTTCCAACGAGTAGTTTCTCAGGCCGACTGTGAACCAACCTGTTGATTTTCCCATCAAAGGTGTCTAATGACCCTACCAAGGGACTATTTCAGCCATCGAAGGAGCACAAAGGTGCTAATTTTCCCACCGAGGGTACCCAACGTTTTATTTTTCCCACCGAAGGTGCTTAACCATCATCCCAATGGGCAGTTTTTCTCACCGAAGGTGGACCAACGTGTTGATTTTTAGATCAAATGTGCCTAGTGACCGTTCCAATGGATTGTTTCGACCACCGAAGGTGCCCAACATGCTATTTCTCCCACCAAAGGTACCTAGCGACCGTGCTTGGGGACTGTTTCGGCCACCGAAGGTACACCAAGGTGCCAATTTTCCCACAGAAGGTGCCCAACGGGCTATTTTTACCACAGAAGGTGCCTTGCGACTGTTCCAATAAGCAGTTTCTCCGACTGACGGTGAACCAACCTGTTGATTTTCCTATTGAAGGTGCCTAACGACCCTGCCGAGGGACTGTTTTGGCCACCAAAGGAGCACCAAGATGCTGATTTCCCACCCAAAGTGCCCAATGGCCTGTTTTTTCTATCAAAGGTGCCTAGCGACCATGCCAAGGGATTGTTTGGGCCACCGAAGGAGCATCAAAGTACTGATTTTCCCACAGAAGTTTCCCTAGGGGTTATTTTTCCCACCAAAGGTGCCTAGCATCCCTACTAAGGGACTATTTCGGCCACTGAAGGTGCACCAAGATGCTGCTTCTCCCACTGAAGTTGCCCAACGGGCTATTTTTCCCACCGAAAGTGCCTAGCGACCACGTCAAGGTACTATTTCAGCCATAGAAGGTACACAAAGGTGCTGATTTTCCCACTGAAGTTGACCAACGTTTGATTTTTCCCATCGATAGTGCTTAGCGACTGTCCCAACAGGTAGTTTCTCCCACTAAAGGTGCACCAACGTGCTATTTATCCCATCGAATGTGCCTAGTGACCTTTCTATGAGACTGTTTCGGCCATCGAAGATGTTGATTTTCCCACCGAAGGTGCCCAACGGGCTATTTTTCCCACTGAAGGCACCTAGCGACCATGCGAAGGGACTGTTTTGGCCACCGAAGGTACACCAAGGTGCTAATTTTCCCACAGAAGCTGCCTAACGGGCAATTTTTACCATCGAAGGTGCTTTGCGACTGTTCCAACGAGCAGTTTCTCCCACCGAAGGTGTACCAACCTGCTGATTTTCCCGTTGAACGTGCCGAGCGATCGTGCCAAGGGACTGTTTCGGCCACCGAAGGAGCACCAAGGTCCTGATTTTCCCACCGAAGGTGCCCAATGGATTGTTTTTCCCATCAAAGGTACCTAGCGACTGTCCCAAAGGACTGTTTCAGCCACCAAAGGTACACCAAGGTGCTGATTTTCGCACCGAAGGTGCGAACGGGCTATTTTTACCCCTGAAGGTGCCTTGGAACTGTTCCAATGGGCAGTTTCTCCCACCAAAGGTGCACCAAACTGCTGATTTTCCCACCGAAGGTGCCCAACGGGCAATTTTTTCCACCGAAGGTGCCTAGCAACCGTTCCAACAGGTTATTACGCCCAACGAAGGTGCACCAAGGTACTGATTTTCCCATAGAACGTGCCTAGTGACCATGTGAAGGGACTGTTTCGACCACTAAAGCTACAACAAGGTGCTGATTTTCCCACTAAAGCGGCCCATCAGGCTATTTTTACCACCGAAGGTGCCTAGTGAATGTTCCAATAGGCTATCTCTCCCACGAAAGGTCCACAAAGGTGGCAATTTTCCCACTGAAGGTGCCTAACGACCGTTTCAACGATTTTTTTGCCCACTAAAGGCAGACCAAGGTGCTGATTTTCCCACCGAAGGTGTCTAGCAACCATGCCAAGGGACTGTTTCGACCATGGGAGGTGCACCAAGGTACTGATTTTCCCACCAAAGGTGCCTAACAACCATGCAAAGGGACTATTTTAACCCCCGAAGCTACACTGAGGTGCTGATTTTTCCACCAAAAGTGCCCAATGAGCTATTTTTACCACCAAAGGTGCCTAGCGAATGTTCCAATAGGCTATTTCGCCTACCAAAGGTCCACCAAGGTGCCAATTTTCCCACAGAAGGTGCCTAATGATCGTTTCAACGGTCTGTTTTGCCCACCGAAGGCACACCAAGGTGCTGATTTTCCTACCGAAGGTGTCTAGCAACCGTGCCAAGGGACTATTTCGGCCACTAAAGGTGCACCAAGGTGCTGATTTTCCCACCAAAGGTGCCTAGCAACCGTGCGAAGGGACTGTTTCGACCCCCGAAGCAACACCAAGGTGCTGATTTTCCCACCAAAGGTGCCCAACGGGTTATTTTCCCAACGAACGTGCCTAGCGTCCATGCTAAGGGACTGTTTCAGCCAAAAAGGTGCACCAACGTGCTGAGGGACTGTTTTAACCCCCGAAGCTACACCCAGGTACTGATTTTCCCACCAAAAGTGCCCAATGAGCTATTTTTACCACCAAAGGTGCCTAGCAAATGTTCCAACAGGCTATTTCACCTACCGAAGGTCCACCAAGGTGCTAATTTTCCCACTAAAAGTGCCTAATGATCGTTTCAACGGTCTGTTTTGCCCACTGAAGGCACACCAAGGTGCTGATTTTCCTACCGAAGGTGTCTAGCAACCGTGCCAAGGGACTATTTCGGCCACTAAAGGTACACCAAGGTGCTGATTTTCCCACCAAAGGTGCCTAGCAACCGTGCGAAGGGACTGTTTCGACCCCCGAAGCAACATCAAGGTGCTGATTTTCCCGCCAAAGGTGCCCAACAGGTTATTTTTCCCAACGAAGGAGCCTAGCGTCCATGCCAAGGGACTGTTTCAGCCACGAAGGTGCACCAAGGTGTTGTTTCCCCCCGAAGGTGCCCAACGGGTTATTTTTCCCACCGAAGGTACCTAGCGACCGTGCCAAGGGACTGTTTTGGCCACCGAAGGTACACCAAGGTGATGATTTTCCCACATAAGGTGCCCAAAAGGCTAATTTTACCACCGAAGGTGCTTTGCGACCGTTCTAACGAGCAGTTTCTCCCACCGAAGGTGTACCAACTTGCTGATTTTGCCATCGAAGGTGCCTAGCGACCGTGCCAAGGGACTATTTCGGCCACCGAAGGAGCATCAGGGTCTTGATTTTCCCACCGAAGGTGCCCAATGGACTGTTTTTCCCATCAAAGGTGCCTAGCGATTGTGCCAAGGCACAGTTTCGGCCACTAAAGCTACGCCAAGGTGCTGATTTTTACATCGAAGGTGCTCAATGGGCTATTTTTATGACCGAAGGTGCCGTGTGACCATTCCCACGGGCAGTTTCTCCCACTGAAGGTGCACCAAACTGCTAATTTTCCCACCGAAGGTGCCCAACGAGCAATTTTTTGCACTAAAGCTGCCCAGCGACCGTTCCAACAGGCTATTTTGCCCAACGAAGCTACACCAAGGTGCTGATTTTCCCATGGAAGATGCCTAGCAACCGTGTCAAGGGACTATTTCGGCCACTGAAGCTATAGCAAGTAGCTGATTTTCCCACCAAAGCTGCCGAACGGACTATTTTTACCACTGAAGGTGCCTAGCGAACGTTCCAATAGGCTATTTCACCCATCGAAGGTCCACCAAGGTGCAAATTTTCCCACCGAAGGTGCCTAACGATCGTTTTAGCGGTCTGTTTTGCCCACCGAAGTCATACCAAGGTGCTGATTTTCCCACCGAAGGTGTCTAGCAACCGTACTGAGGGACTGTTTCAGCCATTGAAGCTGTACCAAGGTGCTGATTTTCCCACCAAAGGTTCCTAGCGACCGGGCAAAGGGACTGTTTCGAGCCCCAAAGCTACACCAAGGTGCTGATTTCCCTGCCGAGGGTGCCCAACAGGTTATTTTTCCCACCGAGGGTGACTAGCATCCGTGCCAAAGGACTGTTTTAGCCACGAAGGTGCACCAAGGTGCTGGTTTCCTCCCCAAAGGTGCCCAACGGGCTATTTTTCCCACCGAAGCTGCCTAGCGACCAACCCAAGGGACTGTTTTGGCCACCGAAGGTACACAAAGGTGTTGATTTTCCCATCGAAGGTGACCAACGTTCTATTTTTCCCACCGAAGGAGCTTAGCGACCGTCCTAACGGGCAGTTTTTCCACCCAAGGTGCACCAACGTGCTGATTTTCCCATCCAATGTGCCTATTGATCGTTCTAAGGGAGTATTTCTACCACCAAAGGTGAACCAAGGTGCTGATTTTCCCACCGAAGGTCCCCAATGGACTACTTTTCCTACCAAATATGCCTCGTGATTGTGTCAAGGGACTGTTTCCCACCAAGGTGCTAATTTTCCCACTGAAGGTGCCCAATAGGCTATTTTTACCAACGAACGTGCCTTGCCACCGTTTCAATAGGCAGTTTCTTCCACCGAAGGTGCAACAAGCTGCTGATTTTCCCATCAAAGGTGCCTAGCGATCGTGCCAAGGGACTGTTTCGGCCACCAAAGGAGCACCAAGGTGTTGATTTTCCCACCGAAGGTGCCTAATGGGCTATTTTTCTCATCGAAGGTGCCTAGCAACCGTCCCATGGGACTGTTTTGGCCACCGAAGGTGCACCAAGGTGCTGATTTTCCCACTGAAGGTACCAATAGGCTATTTTTAGCATCGAAGGTGCCTCATGATTGTGCCAAGGGATTGTTTCCCACTGAAGGTGCCTAGCCGCCGTGCCAAAGGACTGTTTCGGCCACTGAAGGTGCACCAAGGTGCTGATTTTCCCACAAAAGGTGCCCATCGAGCTATTTTTCCCACCGAAGATGCATAGCAACCATGCCAAGGGACTGTTTTGTCCACAAAAGGTACACCAAGATGCTGATTTTCCCACAGAAGGTGCCTAGCAATTGTGCCAAGGGACTGTTTCGGCCACCGAAGCTGCACCATGGTGCTGATTTTTCTACCGAAGGTTCCCAACGGGCTATTTTTCCTACCGAAGGTCCCTAGTGACTGTGCCAATTGGTTGTTTCACCAATTGAAGGTGCATCATGGTGCTGATTTTCCCACCGAAGGTGCCTAATGACCGTGCCAAGAGACTATTTCGGCCCCTAATGGTGCATCCAGGTGTTGATTTTCTCACCGAAGGTGCCCAGTAGGCTATTTTCCCCACCTACGGTGCCTCGCGACTGTGCCAAGCGACTATTTGGGCTACTGAAGGTCCTCCAAAATGCTGATTTTCCCACAGATGGTGCCTAATGGGCTATTTTTCCAACTGAAGGTGCCTAGCAACCGTGCTAAGGGACTGTTTCGGCCACTGAAGGCACACCAAGGTGCTGATTTTCCATCCTAAGTTGCCCAACGGGCTGTGTTTCCCACCGAAGTTGGCTAGCAACCGTGCCAACGGACTGTTTCAGCCACTTAAGGTGCACAAAGCTTTTTATTTTTCCACCGAAGATGCCTAGCGATGGTGCCAATGGGTTGTTTTTCCCACCGACGGTGCCCAACTGACTATTTTCTCCACCGAAGGTTCCTAGCAACCGTGCCAAGGGACTATTTTGGCCACCAAAGGTGTGTCAAGGTGCTGATTTTCGCACCGAAGGTGTCTAGCAACCGTGCCAATGGGCTGTTTTGTCCGTCAAAGGTACACCATGGTGCTGATTTTCACACCAAAGTTTCCCAACGAGCTTTTTTTCCCACCGAAGGTTCCTAGCGACCGTGCGAACAGCTTTTTCGCCCATCAAAGGTGCACCAAGGTGCTGATTTTCCCACCGAAGGTGCCTAGTGACTGTGCCAAGGGACTGTTTCGGCCACCGAAGCTACACCAAGGTGTTGATTTTCCCATCTAAGGTGCCTAAAGGGCTAATTTTACCACCAAAGGTGCCTAGCGACTATTCCAATAGGCTATTTTTCCCACCGAAGGTCCACCAAAGTGCCAATTTTCCCACCAAAAGAGCCTACCGACTATTTCAACGGGCTATTTTGACCACCGAAGGTGCACCAAGGTGCGGATTTTCCTACTAAAGGTGTCTAGCAAGCATGCCAGGGGACTATTTTGGCCACTGAACGTGTACCAAATGTTGTTTTTTCCACCAAAGGTGCCTAGCGATCATTCCAAGGGACCGTTTCGACCACCGAAGGCATCTAACAAGCTATTTTTCCCACCAAAGGTGCCTAGTGACTGTGCCAAGGGATTGTTTCGGCCACGCAAGGTACACTAATGTGCTGATTTTCCTGCCAAAGATGCCTAACGGGTAATGTTTCCTACCGAAGGTGCCTAACGACCGTGCCAATGGGCTGTTTCACTCACCAAAGGTGCACCAAGGTGCTGATTTTCACACCGAAGGTGCCTAGCCGGCTGTTTTTCCCACCGAAGGTGCCTAGCGACCGTTCCAACTTCTTATTTCAATCACCAAAAGTGTACCAAGGTGTTGATTTCCCCACCAAAGGTGCCTAGTGACCGTTCCAAGGGATAGTTTCGGTCACTGAAGGTGCTCCAAGGTGCTGATTTTCCCACCGAGGGTGCCTAATAGGGTATTTTTCCCACCGAAGGTTCCTAGTGACAATGCTGATTTGTGCTAAGGGACTGTTTCGGTTGTTGAAGGCGCACCAAGGTGTTGATTTTTCCCACCGAAGGTGCCTAGCGACGATGCCGAGTGACTGTTTTGGCCATCGAAAGTGCGCCAAGGTGCTGATTTTCCCACCAAAGTTCCCTAACGGGCTACTTTTACCACCGAAGGTGCTTAGCGAACGTTCCAACAGGCTATTTTAGCCATCGAAGGTCCACCAAGGTGTCAATTTTTCCACCGAAGGTGCCTAACGATCGTTTCAACGGTCTGTTTTGCCCACCGAAGGCGCACCAAGGTGTTGATTTTCCCACCGAAGGTGTCTAGCAACCGTGCTGAGGGACTATTTCGACCATTGAAGGTGCACCAAGGTGCTAATTTTCCCACCAAAGGTGCCTAGCGACCGTGCAAAGGACTGTTTCGACCCCCGAAGCTACACCAAGGTGTTGATTTTCCCGCTGAGGGTGCCCAACGGGTTATTTTTCCCACCGAGGGTGACTAGCATCCGTGCCAAAGGACTATTTCAGCCACGAAGGTGCACCAAGGTGCTAGTTTCCTCCCCAAAGGTGCCCAATGGGCTATTTTTCCCACCAAAGCTGCCTAGCGACCAAGCCAAGGGACTATTTTGGCCACTGAATGTACACAAAGGTGTTGATTTTCCCATCGAAGGTCCCAACGTTCTATTTTTCCCACCGAAGGAGCTTAGCGACCGTCCTAACGGGTAGTTTTTCCCACCCAAGGTGCACCAACGTGCTGATTTTCCCATCCAATGTGCCTGTTGACCGTGCCAAGGGACTATTTCAACGACTGAAGGTGAACCAGGGGGCTATTTAAGCCACCAAAGTTGCACAAAGGAGCTAATTTTGCCACCAAAGGCACCCATTGAGCTATTTTTCCCTCCGAAGGTGCCTAATGACCATGCCAAGGGAGTATTTTGGCGACCGAAGCTACACGAAGGTGCTGATTTTCCTACCAAAGCTGCCCAATGGGCTATTTTCCCCATCGAAGGTGGCTAGCGATAGTACAAGGTACTGTTTTGGCCACTGAAGTTGTACAAAGGTGCTAATTCTTCGACCAAAAGTGCCCAACGGGCTATTTTTCCCACCAAAAGTGCCTCGCGATCATGCCAAGGGAGTATTTCGGCCACCGAAGGGGCATCAAGGTGCTGATTTTCCAACTGAAGGTGCCTAGCAACCGTGTCAATCGGTTGTTTCGCCCACCGAAGGTGCACCAAGGAGCTAATTTTCCCAGCGAGGGTGAATAGCCATCATGTCAAGGGACTGTCCAAGGCACTGAAGGTGCCTAATGACCGTGCCAAGGGACTATTTTGACTACCAAAGATCCCTAGCGACCGTGCCAAGGGACTATTTCGTCCTTCAAAGGTGCACCAAGGTGTAGATTTTCCCATTGGAGGGTGCCTTGCGACTGTGTCAAGGGACTGTTTTGGCAACCGATGGTCGACCAGGGTGCTGATTTTCCCACCAAAGTTGCCCAACAGGCTATTTTTCCCACTGAAAGTGCCTAGCAACCATTTGAAGGGATTGTTTCGGCCACCAAAGTTGTGCTAAGGTGCTGATTTTCCTACAGAAGGTGCGCAAAGGGATATTTTTCCCATCTAATGTGCCTAGTGACCGCACCAATGGGTTGTTTCGGCCATCAAAGGTATACCAAGGTGCTGATTTTCACACCATAGATGCCCAACGAGCTATTTTTCCCATCGAAGGTGCTTAGCAACAGTGTCAATGGGCTATTTCGTCCACCAAAGGAGCACCAAGGTGGTGATTTTCCCACCGAAGGTGCCTAGCTGTCGTGCAAAAGGACTGTCTCGGCCCACCGAAGGTCCACCAAGGTGCTGATTTTTCCACCAAAGGTGCTCAACGGGCTATTTTTCCCATGGAAGGTGCCTAGTGACCGTGCCAATAGACTGTTTTAGCCACCAAAGGTGCCTAGCAACCATGTTAAGGGACTGTTTCAGCCAACGAAGGTGCACCAAGGTGCTGATTTTCCTACCGAAGGTGTCTAGTAACCGTGCCAAGGTGTTGATTTTCCCACCAAAGGTGCCAAAAGGGCTATTTTTTTCACCGAAGGTGCCTAGCGACCATGCCAAGGGACTGATTCACCCACAAAAGGTGCACCAAGGTCCTGATTTTCCCACAAAAGGCACCCAACTGGCTATTTTTCCCACCTACGGTGCCTCGCGACTGTGCCAAGGGACTATTTCAACCACTAAAGGTACACCAAGGTGACTGCACCAAGGGACTGTTTCAACCAATGAAGGTGGCTAGTGACCGTGCCAAGGAACTATTTCGGCCACCGAGGGTGAACCAAGGTGCTGATTTTCCCACCAAAGGTGCCCATCGTGCTATTTTTCCCACCTACGGTGCCTCGAGACCATGCAAAGGGATTGTTTCGGCCACCAAAGGTGCCTAGTGACCATGCCAAGGGACTGTTTCAGCCATCCAAGGTGCCTAGCGATCATGCCAAGGGACTGTTTCGGCCACCGATGGTGCACCAAGTGCTAATTTTCCCATCGAAGGTGCCCAGCGACCCTGCCAACAGGCTGTTTCGCCCATCAAATGCGCACCAAGGAGATGATTTTCGCACCGAAGGTGCCTAGCAACCTTGCCAAGGGACTGTTTTCACAACCGAAGGTGCACCAAGGTGCTGATTTTCCCACTGAAGGTGCCCAATGGGCTATTTTTCGCACCGAAGGTGCCTAGCAACCGTGCCAATGGATTGTTTCACCCACCAAAGGTGCACAAAGGTGCTGATTTTCCCACCGAAGGTGCCTAGCGACTGTGTCTAAGGGTTGTTTCGGTCACTAAAGGTGCACCAAGGAGCTGATTTTCCCACTAAAGGTGCCCATCGACCTATTTTTCCCACTGAAGGCTCCTGGCGATTGTGCCTAGGAACTATTTTGGCCATCGAAGCTACACCAAGGTACTAATTTTCCAACCAAAGCATCCCAACGGGCTATTTTCCCACCGAAGGTGCCTAGCGACCGTGCCAGGGGGTTATTTTGGCCACCGAAGGTGTACGAAGGTGCTAATTTTTCCACCAAAAGTGCCCAACCGGCTTTTTTTCCCACCGAAGGTGCCTCGCGACCGTGCCAATGGACTATTTCTGCCACCAAAGGTGCACCAGGGTGTTGATTTTCCTATCGAGCTTGCCTAGTGACTGTGCCAATGGGTTGGTTCGCCTACCGAAGGTACACCAAGGTGTTGATTTTCCTAACGAAGTTGCCTAGCCACCTTGCCAAGGGACTGTCTCAGGCACCGCAGGTGCACCAGGGTGCTGATTTTTCCACAGATGGTGCTCAACAGGCTATTTTTTCCACCGAAGGTGCCTAGCGATCGTGTCAAGGGACTGTTTCAACCACCGAAGGTGCCCAGCGACCGTGACAAGGGACTGTTTCGGCCTCCAAGGGTGGACCAAGGTGCTGATTTTCCCACCGAAGGTGCCCAATAGGATATTTTTCCCACCGAAGGTGCCTAGCGACTTGCCAAGGGACTGTTTTAGCCATCGAAGGAGCACCAAGGTGCTGATTTTCCCACTGAAGGAGCCTAACAACTGTGCCAACAGGCTGTTTCGTCCACCAAAGATGCACCAACGTGAAGATTTTCCCACCTCAGGTGCCCAACTGACTTGCAAAAGGGTTGTCTCAGCCACCAAAGGTCCACCAAGGTGCTGATTTTCCCACCTAAGGTGCTCAACGGGCTATTTTTCCTACTGAAGGTGCTAAGTGACCGTCCCAAGGGACTGTTTTGGCCATCGAAGGTGCCTAGTGACTGTGCCAAGGGACAGTTTCGGCCACCAAAGGTGCATCAAGGTGCTGATTTTCCCAGTAAAGGTGCCTAGCGATCGTTCCAACGAGCTATTTCACCCACCGAAGCTACACCAAGGTGATGATTTTCCCACCAAAGGTGCCTAGCAATCGTGCTAAGGGATTGTTTTGACCACCGAAGGTGCATCAAGGTGTTGATTTTCCCACAGAAGGTGCCCAATGGGCTATTTTTCCCACCGAAGGTGCCTAGTAACTGTGCCAAGGGACTGTTTCAGTCACCGAAGATACACCAAAGTGCTGATTTTTCCATCGAAGGTACCCAAATTTTTGTTTTTCGCATTAAAGGTGCCTAACGACCATGGCATTGGGATGTTTTGCCCACCGAAGGCACACCAGAGTGTTGATTTTCCCACCGAACCATTCCACGGGACTGTTTTGGTCACCGAAGGTGCACAAAGGTGCTGATTTTCAAACCAAAGGTGCCCAACGAGCTATTTTTTCCATCGAAGGTGCATAGCGACTGTGCCAGTGGGCTATTTTGTCCACCAAAGGTGCACCAAGGTGCTGATTTTCCCACCGAAGGTGCCTAGCCGACGTGTAAAAGAACTATCTTGGCTACCGAAGGACCACCAAGGTGCTGATTTTCCCACCGAAGTTGCTCAACGGGCAATTTTTCCTATGGAAGGTGCCTAGTGACCGTGCCAAGGGACTATTTCGGCCACCAAAGGTGCCTAGCGACATTGCCGAGGGACTATGTCAGCTAACTAAGGTGCACCAAGGTGATGATTTTCCCACCGAAGGTGCCTAGCGACTTTTCCAAGGGACTGTTTCAATCACCGAAGGCACATCAAGGTGTTGATTTTCCCATCAAAGGTGCCCAACGTGTTATTTTTTGCACCAAAGGTGCCTAGCGACTGCGCCAGTGGGATGTTTTTTCCACCGAAGGCACACTAAGGGCTAATTTTCCCACCAAAGGTGTCTAGCAACCGTGTCAAGGGACTATTTTTCCCATCGAAGGTGCACCGAGGTCCTGATTTTCCCACCGAAGGTGCCTAGCGATCGTGCCAGGGGGCTATTTTGGCCACTGAAGTTGTACCAAGAAGCAGATTTTCCCACCGAAGGTGCCCATCGAGCTATTTTTCCCCCTGAAGGTGCCTAGCGACCGTGCTAAGGGACTATTTCGGTCACTGAAGCTACACCAAGGTGCTGATTTTCCCACCAAAGCTGCCCTACAGGCTATTTTTCCCTTCGAAGGTGCCTAGCAACCATGCCAGGGGAATGCTTTGGCCACCAAAGGTGTAGCAAGGTGCTGATTTTTCCACCAAAGGTGCCCAACAGGCTATTTTTCCCTCTGAAGGTGCCTCACAACCATGCCAAGGGCCTGTTTCGGCCACCGAAGGTTCACCAAGGTGCTGATTTTCCCACTGAAGGTGCCTAGTGACCGTGCAAATGGGTTGTTTCGCCCACCAAAGGTGCGCCAAGGTGTTGATTTTCCCAATGAAGGTGCCTAGCCATCGTTCTAAGGGACTGTCTCGGGCATCGAAGGTGCTCTAGGGTACTGATTTTTGCACCAAAGGTGCTCAACAGGCTATTTTTCCCACCGAAGGTGCCTAGAGACCGTGCCAAGGGACTGTTTCGACCTTTAAAGGTGCACCAGGGTGCTAATTTTCCCACCGAAGGTGTCCAACGGGCTATTTTTCCTACTAAAGGTGCCTAGCAACTGTTCCAAGGGACTGTTTTACCCACCAAAGGCGCACCAAGGTGATGATTTTCCCACCAAAGGTGCCTAGCGACCGTGCCAAGGGATTGTTTTTGCCACTGAAGGTGCACAAAGGTGTTGATTTTCCCGCTGAAGGTGCCTAGTGACCATGCCAGTGAGTTGTTTTTCCCACCGAAGTTGCACCAAGGTGCTGAATTTCGCAATGAAGGTGCCTAACGACCCTGCCAAGGAACTCTCTAGGCCTTTAAAGGTGCACCAAGGTGCTAATTTTCCCACCGAAGATGCCCAAGGGCTACTTTTCCCCCCAAACGGTGCCTCAAGACCATGTTAGGGGATAGTTTCGGCCATCAAAAGTCCACCAGGGACTATTTTCCCACAGAAAGTGCTTAGTGACCATACGAAGGGACTGTTTCGGTCACCAAAGGTGCACCAAGGTGTTGATTTTCCCACTGAAGGTGCCCAACAGGATATTTTTCCTACCTAAGGTGCCTAGCGACTATGCCAACGGGCTATTTCACCCACCGAAGGTACACCAAGGTGTTGATTTTCACACCAAAGATGCCTAGCAACCATGCCAACGGGCTGTTTTGCCCACAAAATGTGCACCAAGGTGCTAATTTTCCCACCGAAGGTGCCTAGCAACCGTGCAAAGGGACTGGTCTGACCATCGAAGCTACACTAATATGCTGATTTTCCCACCGAAGGTGCCTAGCGTCCGTGCCAAAGAATTGTTTCGGCGACTGAAGTTGCACCAAGGTGCTGATTTTCCCACCAAGGTGCCTAGGGACAATTGCAACGGGCTGTTTCTCCCATCGAATGTGAACCAAAATATTGATTTTCCCTTCGAAGGTGCCTAGCGACCGTGCCAAGGGACTGTTTCGAACACCGAAGGTACACCAAGGTGCTGATTTTCCCACCAAAGGCGCCCAACAGGCTATTTTTCCCTCTAAAAGTTCCTAGCGACCGTTCCAACAGGCAGTTTCTCCCATCCAAGGTGCACCAAGGTGTTAATTTTCCCTTCGAAGGTGCCTTGCGACAGTGCCAATGGACTATTTCAGCCACCGAAGGTGCACCGAGGTGTAGATTTTCCCATTGAAGGAGTCCAATAGGCTATTTTTCCCACCGAAGGTGCCTGGCGACCATACCAAGGGAAGGTTTCGACCAACGAAGGTGCACCAAGGCGCCAATGAGTTGTTTTGCCCACCGAAGGTGCACCAAGGTGCTGATTTTCCCATCAAAGGTGCCTAGTGACCATGCCAAGGGACTATTTCGGCCAGCGAAGGTGCACTAACGTGCTGATTTTCCCACCAAAGGTGCCTAACTGACTATTTTTCCCATCTACGGTGCCCCGAGACCGTGCGAAGGGATTTTTTGGGCCACCTAAAGGGCCTAGTGACCACGCCAAAGCACTGTTTCAGCAACCGAAGGTGGCTAGCAATCGTGCGAAGGGACTGTTTTAGCCACCAAAGGTGCACCAAGGTTCTGGTTTTCCCACCGAAGGTGCCCAGCGGGTTATTTTTTCTACCAAGCGTGCCTAGCGACCGTAACAAGGGACTATTTCGCCCATAAAAGGTGCACCAAGGTACTGATTTTGCCACCAAAGATGCCCAACTGGCTGTTTTTCCCATCTACGGTGCCTTGCGACCGTGCCAAGGGACTATTTCAGCCACCGAAGGTCCACCAAGGTGCTGAT
>JAOSBN010134670.1:0-27886 GCA_027563595.1 Erythroxylum suave
CTCCTCTACTTCGGAACCAAGTTGAGTGTTTTTGGTATCTTTAGAAACTTCAGATGATGAGGGGACAAAAGATATGACGAATCCAAGTTGAAATTTCAAATCGGAAGTTTCCCAAACCTTTGAGAAAGTTAGGAGCGGTGGGCCCTCCAGGCTGTTCCGACCTCCGAATGTTGGGCTTCGGAAGCGGGGCCCAACAATGATACCTTCATGAGATCAAAGAGTAGTTTCTGCTTAGTAAGAATCTTTAATTCGTGTTTTGACATATGGTCAAGTTTGTAGTGCCCCAACTTTGTTGCATTCTCTACAAAACTAACCGAGGCAACTGATGCATTTTCTTCTAAATGTGTCTCTCCCATTAGCTTGTAGAAGTTTGCAGTTATCCTTTCTGCCTTCATTACTACAAACGCTCCTTTTATCACCTTCATAATTTTATTTTGAATGCAAGTCTTGCATCCAATTTCATCTAGTTTTCCTAAAGATAGCAGATTCTTCTTCAAACCCTTCACGTGTCACACATTTTGTATAATGTCAATTGTACCATCATACATCTTCAACTTGATGGTGCCAATCCCAGCAATCTCTAAGGCATTGTCATTTCCCATATTCACAAATCCTGCAGAGATGGGTTTATAAATGTGAAACCAGTCTCTACAAGGAGTCATATGCTATGTTGCTTTTGAATCCATTTTCTAGGCATTAGTGAGCTTTAATTTATCCTTGAACACTATTACTACTTCACTATAGAAGATTTATCCATTGGCAACACATCCCTTAGAAGTTGATGCTTCATAGGCCTTCTCTCCACCGTTCCTAAATCCACATTCACTTTTAAAGTGTCCTCTCTTACCACAGTTATAACACTTGAGATTTTTCTTACTTCTAGATTTCGACCTTCCTTGTTTATGACTCTTAATGGAATCACACTCCATTAACTATCCTCTCGTAATTGATAAGGCTTCCGCTTGATGCAAACTTGCCATCCTTTCTTCCTTGTTGATGTGTTCGCTTTCTTCTTCAAGAACTGAAGCAGTGACATCATTAAATACCAAAGCATGCAAGAGGATATTATTAGTTAAATTGATGATGAGTTGGTAATATGAATCTGGAAGTCTTTGAAGTAAAATCTCCATACATTTAGTTAGATTTACATTATGTCCCAACTTTGAAAGTTGAAAACATAGAGAGGTTTGAGTATTAATACACTCCATTACCAAAGTAGATTTAGGCATTCGAAGTGTGTAGAGTCTCCTCTTTAGAAAGATTTTATTGTAAAGAGACTTATCTTCATATAACTTTATGAGATGATCACATATCTCCTTAGTTGTTTTCTTTTCCTTTACGGCTTGAAAAATATCATCTGATAGACCAAGATGCTCATCTGACATGGCCAAGGCATCTATTTGTTTCCATTTTTCGTCATTTGTGAAACCCATCAGCCTAGTACTAATGGCCTCTAAGTAATTATCTTTTACTAATACTAACTTCATCTTTAATTTCCATAACGAGAACTTTTTCCTTTCAAACTTTGTAATATTGAATTTGGTCAACATTGCTTATATCACAATTTGGCTCTTGTAACACAAGAATTTATTCCCACCCTCTCACATGAAAAGAGAAACAACCTCAAGTTACCTCTATTTAGTATATAATAAGACAGTAGTACACCAGGAAAGGTTAGAGGGGCCATCACATATACCGGTGAAAAATGCCCAAAATGACAACAAGAACACCAAGGAAAAACTCTTTTCCTGATGTGGAAGATCAAATTATACTGCAACCACAGAGCATACTTAAGCAAACATTGGGTTCTAATATCAATAATAGGAGATGGACTCCACTTGGATAAAGCAAACATACCAATAAAAGAAATTGAGATAAAAAGGGATATACAAATTTAACGTAGAAAACCCCTTAACAAATATGAGGAAAAACCACAAGCAAGAATAAAAAACTTTTCAGTATAAAAAACAAAGATTACAAGAGGAAGATCTTACATTCTATACCAAGAATAAATACACAAGGATATGTGGAAGAGATTTGGGTTATGGAGAACCTTAAGGGAAGGTCTCCTTATAAAGCCTCAATTATGGCTTCTAATTCTACCCTCTTTTGATATGGGATAAAAGCCAACATGTATTAATAAATCTAAATCCATGTTAATTCATACCTTTTCTTACCAAAATTTTTCATCAATTATCAAACAAGACCCCATATTGACTCAAGAAAGAAGTTAATCCATTGAATCATCCTATATAACCTAGAGAATTATCTGTTTTTTTCAATTATTATTCACCTTAAAAGTAATTATATTAATTAAAAATCAATTGAAATCCTTATTTAAATAGCCCATGATATTATCATAAGTAACTTCCATACTTTTAGCTAATTGAACTATAAAATATAAATAATTATTTAAAGTATTTTAGTTAATAATATTTGTTTTTTTGTTAGAAAAGAATGTTTGCTCGAAACCTTAGGAAGAGAAAGTAGAGAAAGAAAAGAATATGTTCTTTTTAACTTTCTATTCTTAATTATTTTTCTTAATGCTAGTCTCTTCTTGCATGTTCGCTAGTATGGGGACTTCCCTAATAGAAACATTCTAGGCTGTACATCCCTCTTCATTTGAGTTAGCTCTGATCAGTAGTGTAGAGCTAGTAGAGATGACTTTAATAGTAAAAGACTTTGGCTTTTTCCTTCTATTAGGTGTTGATTTTCCATATTTTGTATAACTCTAAAGCTAGGGATAAAGCTTCCAAGCAGGTTATGGATTCTCATAAGCCATAGAGCAATGTACTCAATCTATTGATAAGGTGACCTATACTTCATAATAGACTGAACAACAAAAGATGACTAAGGAAACAAATTTTGATATGGAGAGCAATAGAGAAAGGGAGGCCAGTCTTGATACTAGTAAGTTATACACTAAGAGATTACTAGTTCCTATTTATAACTCTGAACATTCTTATCAAATTATGGATAACACCAATAGATATATGGATGTTCTTATTGATACTTTTAACTTGAATACGAATAGTGAGGAGAAATCAATACCAAGTGAGGAAAATTAGCTAATGATTGGTAATGTGGACAAAGGTTGCCTAGTTGAAGAGGTCTTTACTATGGTATCTTCTACTTCTAAAAGGAGGTCTGGATGGAACTCAAGTAGGAGAAAACTTCAATTAGGGTCTTCCCCTTTATCTTGACCATATCTATCCTTGTATGAAACATAAAGATTTTATTTAAAGAAAAAGCCTATGTTATTTGGACTTTTGGAAATAAAAATAAAGTTGGAAAGGATTAATGAGAGCCTTAGATTTTTGGGCAAAAAATGGAGATACATCTCCAATTACTCTCACCCTTTCAATGGCAGAGTGGAGGTGGCTTACAACCCTACATTAATCTAAGTAACTGAGTTGCTTATCTCAAATCAACTTATCCTCATTTCTTGTAATTTGAAAATGACAATAGGATTTTTTATTGTCTTCATCATTTATAATACCAATTTAAGCTTCCAAAGAGCGAGTATTTGGGATGTTCTGAGGAGAATTCATATAGCTATTCAAATCTTGTGGCCACTAATAGGAGACCTAAACTATGTATTGTCCTTGATTGAAGCTAAAGGGAGTAGAGCTGTCATAAACATCTGATAGAGGAAGTTAGCTTCTTAATCAATCAGATTGGAGTAATTGACCTTAGATTTTTCAGTCAATTTTCACAAAAAGCAACAACAAAATGAATATTGGCTTATTAGGAAAACAAAACTTGATAAAGTATTGGTAAATAGGAAGTGGTTAGGGAAATTTCTAGTAAGTTTTACTAAATTTGGACCTCCTCTTTCTCTTATCATTCGATAATAAAGGTGATACTATTTAATCCTATTACCTTTATCAAGGAACCATTTAGATTTTTTAATTACGTACTTCAAGTTTAGGGGGTTTGAGAGAGTTATCCTGAATGGAATGCATAGGAATATTTTTAGTTATAAAGCCTTTCATATAGTTACTAAGCTGAAGGCCATTAAAGAAGAAAGGAAGGCCCGTAATGGAAGAGTTTACCTAGATATTGAAGCTTAAGTCAGAGTCATAAATAATTCTTTTAGATTCCTCTAAAATGAGTGTTACAAAAATCCTTATAATTCTATATTGAGAGGCTACGAGCTTCAATCACCACATTTAGGCTTTAAATTTCCATAATTATCTACTAAGTTAAAGGAAAGGATTAACTTATTCAAGAGGGAAATAAAAGCATCAATTTCTTCTTTAACTTTATTTTATCTTATAAATATAGCAACAAAATCAAAACCTTGGTTGATGATCTTAAGAATTCTTGTGGTGATCAGACTGGGATTAACGATATCTCTAAAAATTACTTCATTACTCTTCTAGGTACCAGATCCCCTTATGAATCATCTATGCAAGTTCTAAAGAGCTTAATTGGTCCTACTTTCAATATGAAAGCTTGTAGTATCCTAGCCAAACCCTTTACTCTTAAGGACATTAAGCATTTCTATTTAAACTAAACAAAGCATATAGACTCATGGCTTTAATTCCTCATTCTTTTGAAATACTTGGTCTATTATAGGGCATGTATTGGGGGAGTGAGTGTGGAATTCTTTAGAAGCAATAATATGTTGAGGAAAATTAACAAAAACTTTATTTCTCTAGTTCCTAAAAGGAGACACCAAGTTACATGTAAGATTTTCTTCTAATCTCATGTTATAATATAATTTATAGAGTAATAGCCAAACATCTAACTCTAAGGCTAAGGGAAGCACTTAAGCCACTCATTAACTCTTGTCAAAGGGCATTTATCAATGGAAGAAATATATCAGAGAAATTACTCCTTTCTTAGTAGTTAATTAAGGATTACAATTCTCATTTGTCAATCAAGGGTTATTCCTTAAATATTAATTTCTTTAAGGAATTTGATTATTTAGACTTCGAGTTTTTAGTTAACAGCCTTTATGCATTCAACTTCCTTGAGCAGTTCATACAATTCATAATGGCAATAAATTTTTTTAAACTAAGCTAATTTTCAAAAACATTGAGGTTATGGGATCTTTTAAATTTCTTCATAAATGTCAATAGCTTAACATTTTTAGTTTAACATCTATGGATATTTTTATTATTTTTAGGAGATAATTCTATTTCTTTGAATCTACTCATAGATTCCTTGACCTACTTCTCTTAAATTTCTAACTAAGGATTAATATGGTTAAAAGCAAATTATAGAAATGCTTCTAGGTTAGGCATAATCTATGGCCTTCGAACCCAACATACCCCTTTACCTATCTTGGTTTTCGACTTTCCTATAAGAATCTTAAGTATTTAGAGTGTATCACAAGATGGAAGTTGCTAAAACAAGATACTTTCTTGAAAAAATTTCCTTTCACAAGCAAGGAGAATCTAGTTTGTCAATTTAGTTCTCTTAAACCTACAGTATATTTAAGTGAACTTGATCATTCCAAAGAGATTAATTAAGGAGGTTGAAAAACTTATCAAACTATATATATGGATAGGTGATATTAACAACCCACATGGGGCCAAAATCAAGTGGTCTGAGGTACGTTATCCAAAACTTGAGGGAGGTTTGGGTCCCATTTCTCTTTATTTTATGAATCAAACTTTTTTTCCTAAGAGAATCTAGAGATTATGTAATAATAAGGAGGCTATATGGATCAAATGAATACATATTTACTACTTCTATAATACTAGCTTCTAGTGCCTAAAGGAGAGTAGAGAGCATTCTTGGTCGTTTATAGAGATGCTAAGATTAAAGGGAATTCTATAGCCCTTTTTTAAAATACTGATTAGAAATGGCCAAGATACCTGGTTTTGGTTTGAAATTTGGTGTCACTTGATTCCACCCCACTTTAGGAATAATTTGAATACACTCAGGATGAGGATCCTTCAGAATGATGAAGTAGTTGAAGCAGTTTATGGGGATACCTGGAGATGTAACTTTAGAGGAATGTCTTTAATTGAAGCCAATTTTACAAGCTATAATCCAAACCCTAGTGCATCTGATTACACTATTTGTTTATGGGATAAATCTTAAGTCTGCAATAATAATTCTTGCTTGAAAATCCTAAGAACTCACTACCAAAAGGTATTTTTGTCTGACCTTATTTTTTCTAAGACCTTAGTAACTAAAGCCTCTATAATAAGTTAGCATGCTATGAAGCTATGATTTTAAAAAAGGATAGGTTTGGAGGATCTTAGAACCATTGTTGTTACTTATGCCAACTTCTCATAAAGTCTATTCTATAACTTCTTTTTTCAATGTTGTTATTCTCAGGTAATTTGGTCTAGGATAATAATAGATGGTTTATACACATTATAATGCAAAAGATTGGCACATGATTGTTGAATGGGCCAGCTACTTTATCTTAAGGTTAGTTAGAGATTCTAACATCTTTAGGATTGATTTTATATGCTAAATTTATATATTACGGAGAGAAAGAAACAATAGAATTGATAAAGGGGTGAGTTAGGAATACTATTGGGTAGGACCATTCATTGAATAAAAGAGATGATTATAGTCAACAATGTTGATGTTGGAACAAGTGAACAATTAGGGTCTAACCTAGAAATTCGTATAAATTTGCTTTCATTATAAAGTTGAGAAGATGAGGATGTGACTATAACTCCTCATCTGGATGTAGAGATATTTGTAATATCCTTTACATTTTAACTTAATGAAAGTTAAGTCAACTTATTATTTAATCATCTTAGGCTAAAACCTATGGTATTTATGAAGACATTGCCACTATCATAAGAATGACAAGATATATATCAAGTCTTGGGATGAAATACTTACAAAGTAAGCTTGAAACAACTACGCTATACTATTGTTTTAAAATGTTAAATCCTTCTCGCAATTGTAAAATCTTTTGTTGTTAGTAAGCTCGTATAAGTTTGTTTTGTAGCTTTTGCACCTAAACACTTTAAAGTATTTACCTTATTCTTTTGGAAATCTAAGTTATTTAATTTTTAAAAAAAGAATGTACATAAATGATACCATCCCTATCAGAAGTAGCTATCTTTTTCTTCACGTCATAGTTATGTGATGATGTTTAAATGTATGGTCACTACATTACTATAAATAATGTGTAGATTACTTGTTAAGATTATTTTCCTTATCCATATTATTTTCCTTATCCAATATAAAGCGCATTATCAAGTTTTAAACCATTTTTTCTACGCCTTAAAATGTTCTTAAAGTCTTTTCCTTCCACATTGTATATATCATACACCCAAAATCTATTTTAAATATCGTATTATCAAATTTGTGTAACTGATGGGGTTATTTATCCCATTATACGATATCAATCCATTTTATTCATTGATAATATAGGATGCACATTTATTGGCTTATCTCCATATGATTGTTGCTTATTAGCATTTAGACATCAATTCTTAGTGGATAGAGGCATTTGGTTGCATAAGTTACAAGTGAGGTTAAAGTCATTTAAGATTTTGATTATGTCCATTGTGTTCAGTTTATGCTTGATGGCTAGCCATAGAATAAATGAGACTTTTGGAAGGTTATGTTTGCAGTAAACTAACCTATATTATAAGACTTTAGGTGTAAAGATTCTAAAGATCAAATAATACATCTTGTATATTCAATAGAATCCTTCAAGTCTGAATTAGAGTTATAATTAGGAACTTTGTCACGTATACCAAAGAAACACTTGATCTTATATAATCATTCGTTATATTTAATTATTTTCTTAACATTTACATGATCTAGTAGCATATTTCTCATATTATTCAAATGAAAGATCATGTAAAGAAGCCATAAACCATTTTAGTTAAAATATCATAGCCATGTGATGTTCCATTCCTAATTTACATTTAATCTCCTTATGTAAGTATTCCCTCAACTTTAGGAGTTGCAATGTAGTCAAAGAAGAGTCTATTCTAGGTTTAACTTTCTGAAAACTCCTTCTTTTTAAATATTAGGTATGAAACTATTGCACCCATAAGGTTTTTTTTAATTTAAATGGATTCTTTAGATTCTCTTAGCTATTAATACCTTGTTTATAGTTCTTATAGGAATGATTTAAAAACCTACCTCATTTTTAAGTAAACATACATCTAACCACTTGATTTTTTTTATTGACCTCTTCAAGGAATCTCTAGACTAAAGAAAGTTCCTAATCATTCTCCTTCTAGTCTTGATTAGGTTCTTAGGGAGCATTAATAAGTTGGAGCTAATTACCTACATTAGTAAGGGTTATATGTATCCAATAATCAATATTTCTTTATATAGTGACAAATAATGGTTGGCAATCTTTAAAAGTTAATCTCTTGGTTATGATTGGCACTCCTAAGTAAGTGAAAGGAAGGTCCTTTGTTTTAAGACTTGTGATGTTAGACAACCAAGTTGTTAAGTGCTTTGCACCTGCTGAGACAAACAAATGACTTTTATTCTTATTAATAGAGAGACTTTAGAGACTATTAAAAATAAGGAGAGATTTCATCAATGATTTAATTGAATTTGAGATAGCATTGTAAACCAACAATATGTCATCTACAAATATTAGGTTGTAGTTCATCAAATTTTTGCATTTTTTATGTAACATAAACTTAAAATTAAGGTTTATATTATGGTTACCTTAATAAATAACGTAAACAAGTATAAGAAAAATGGATCTCCGTCTCTTGATTCTTTTGCTCCCATAATCAACTTAGTAAACTCATTATGAATCAAAATGGTATACGAGGTGATTGTAGTGCATAACTCAATTTATCTGACAAATTTAAGATGAACAAAAAAGCTTCCAAAGAGTGTAGGAAAAAGTTCTAGTTGAGGGAACTTCAAATAAAAGGAAATCAATTTCATAGCACAAATTTTGACTGAGTTTCTTATACGGTAATTGTTGAACAATTCTTGAGCCAAAAAGAAGTTATATCAAATATGCTTCCCTTGAATAAAGCTCAATGAGCC
The DNA here is from genome assembly GCA_027563595.1 of Erythroxylum suave. NCBI lineage: Eukaryota > Viridiplantae > Streptophyta > Magnoliopsida > Malpighiales > Erythroxylaceae > Erythroxylum > Erythroxylum suave. The sequence goes on from JAOSBN010134670.1 coordinate 8,956, forward strand.
AGTTCAATGATTATAGTTAATACTAATTTTAGTTTAGAGGTTAAAATTTTAGAGATGATCTTATAGATTATTTATAATATGAGATATGCCTATATTCATAAAATAAAGTTGGATTAAGGATCTTTGGAACGAGACTATTGTGAGCTTTATTTAATTCCTTTAACATTTTACCATTGCTAAATGTTTTGTAATGGAGTCAACTATAAGAATTTTGATCTAGCTTTAATACTCCTAAAGGAAATAGGCATTTAATCCAATTAGGTCATAGGGCTTTATTAGGGTGAATACTAGTAAGTGCTTTCTTAATATTTAAAGTGTTGAAAGGCTTGAGAAGTATATTTATATTAACATATATTATTTATTTAGAGATGGAGGAGCTCAGAACCTACACAATTAAACAAATATTAGTGTAAATACCAAAAGTGTTTTGATAAGTGCGAACTGCATCGTGTTTTAGGGCTTAGTTTGATATGTATTTAATTGTTAATTTAATCGTTTAGTGTATGTTTCGATTAGAATTGTGTTATTTTTTATTTGTGTTTAAGAGTTTTTATGGGTTAGTACAAGTCTTTGAGCTTAATTATTATGTTTTTTAGGTATCTTAATGTGTTTGTTCGTGTTTAAGGGTCAACATTGAAGAATAGAGAAGTTTTAGAGACATTCAGGCTAAAATAATAGCCCAAGATCATGGCACAACAGGTCACAATTGTGACAGAAGCACAAGAGTTAGCCCATGATCATAGCCTATATGTCACGATGGCAGGCCACGGTCATAGCCTACATCAGGCGGACACTCAGACACTCAAGAATGTCAAGTTTTGAGGGATTTTTTAGACTTTTCAGATCCCCAAAAATCCCTAAGGTTACCCTAAACATAAGAGGATATATAAATAACAACAAGAACATAAAGAAGGAGCTTTTACACCAACCACTTTCAAAGAAACCCTAGAGAGAATTATTGACAGATAAAGAAAGAGAAGAAGGAAGAGAGAAAAGGCGAAGAAGACAACTCAACGTACTTCTCAAATATGGAGTTTCCTGACATTGCTGCCTCCCGTCGTCCGTTGAATTTCGTATTTCCTTCTATTTTTAGTTTTATTATTGTATAGAATTGGAATAACAATTGATAATAGGATTTCTAGATGTTGATGATATTCTAAACTCACCTTCGGGGTTTTATGTTCGATTTAATGAAATATGATTCCTTATATGTTATTTAGATTTATTGTGACTTGATTCTGGACATGCATAATTTAATAATAAACTGAGAGAGTGAATCTAATGAAAAATAATTAAATTGGGATAACGAGAGTTAGGTAATTTAATAGAACAATAATTAAATCAAATCGGTAAATTGTGCAAAGAGAGATCTTGCATAGGTTCCGGATAGTTTATTAGACAACTTTAGATCTAATTAAGGTTTTTGATACATTATTAATTAAGAAATTGCAACTTCCATAACCTGATTAAGGTTAATAGTTATAACTTGAGAGAGAGTAATCAACCCTAGGATCGTCTAAAACTAATAATCCAGTAATTCATAATCGATTAGGTTAGCATTAAAGATAGGTAAAATATCCTTTCTCTTAATTGGTAATTCCTTTAGGTTGATTTTTGAGTGTGTGTTGCAATTGCTAAATTGTTACTATTTTCATTATTGATTCTAGAATTGATTTGCTTGATTAAATTGAATTCTCATTTTAGTTCCATTACATTTTGAATTTTACAAATTATTTTGGCCTTAGATTTTAGGATTAGATTATCCTTTTTTATAGGATTAAGACTTTAGGAACTATGCGAACAACCCGTGTTCTTGCGGATTATCGAGCTTAATCAATTAAAATTTATACACATCAATAACCCAATCATGTTTTAAAAGTAATCATGCGTCACTTGTTTAATATAATGAAGTAATTTTGTTAGTTTCTCTTCTTAAAAGAATTCTTTTTGGAAGTAACTAGAATTCTATCTACCCCTTAAAGCCATTGAAGTATTGATTTTTTTCTTTAGAAGCAATTTTTAAACTTCTAAAACTTGTATATAATTCATCAAGGCTAGCTTCTCTTACACATGTTTTACCGATCCTATAGAGATTAGTGAGCTTAGCCTATTTTTGGTTACGAAAGCTTTTAGCTTCCTTAATTGCCAAGTATGTTTTGATATAGTGCTTTGGGTTTAGCCTTTTAACTTCCTTCTTCAACATTTATAGTTTCCTCAAACATTTGTATATTTCAAAACCTTGGAAATTGGTAGCCATTCATTTGACAAATACCTCATGGCCCTCTAGTTTGGTTAAATATCATTAAACCTAAATGGGGATTTTTATGAATCTACTCTTTTAAATAATGAATTTCAATAAAAGAATCGTATGAATTAAGATTTCCACTATAAATGGCTTCACTGGAAGGGAATTTTGACAACCACAAGCGACTAACTAGTTTCCTATCTAGTTATATCCTAAAAAACCATCTCTCTAATATGTGCTTAATTGATTATACATTTAGTCCATCACACTTAGTGATTAATGATATAAAAATGCTTAGATACTCATTTTAGTTCATATTTGGTTTTAGGTACAATTTGGAAGCAAAGGAGCTAGAGTGAGTTGAAAGCTCTAAATTTGAGCCATTTTCTAAAGCATACTCACTTGTCTTCATGGAACAAGAAAAAGAAGAATTAGAGCAAGAGGAGACAAGAAAATACATGAAGATGAAGATTATTTGTGAAAAAAAGTACTAGAAATCAATCACCACCTATGTCATGGGGTGACATATTAGTCACCATTTGTGTCATGCAAAGGTATGTCATGAGTATCATACACCACTCACACTCGTGACACACAACTCACCACTATGAGTTGTCACACTCGTGCATAACCCCTTATGGTGGTGAGTTTTGTGTCACGAGTATGACTCTCACTTTGTCTACTATTCCATGTAAAAATGGTTTCTTTCAAATTTTAGTTTTGTGACCTTATTCTAACCTACAAATGATTTGAAATGGATAATGAAACTTCTTAATTTGATGTTTACTTGTACTATAGATGAGAGTATTGTTTTGTTAACTTTTCCAAGGTGCATTTATATTGGTATAAATAACTTTTAGATCATTTTAAAGTGAAGTTCTTTGAAAACCAATGTTTATACCAAATTAGGGTTATGTAAGATCCTAATTACTAAATGGATTAATTGATCAGAGGCTCCTGAATGAACAACTTCAATTTTATTGAGGTTAAAAGCAACAATTATCCTTTCATTGAAATGGTATTGATGGTTGGTAACAATAGATCAATGTTAACCTAAAAAACATAATTTCTTTCATTGCTTAGCTTTCAAATTAGTCTTTAAAAGACCTTCTAACATAGGCTTTGTTTTTAAAAGGTAATCATATAATACCAATTATTTTTAGGACTATGTAGCTCCTCTAACATTTCAAGTTATGATTGACATTAAGGAGTGGTTTGAGAGTTCTTTTTGCTTTTGCATTGGTTGTCCTCTTAGATCTTCTCCTCTATGAAAGTATGAATTTGTTTACTAAGTATACTCAGTTAATTTCGTCTTTATTCCTCAACTTTGGTGTGTTTATCTCTTCTACATCTCCACAAGAATTAGAGGTTAAAATATTAGTATATAGATTGTTGTTATTTATCTTTATTGAATCCTTTATATCATAAATTGCTTAACTAATATTTATCGTATGAATAGCATCTATAAGGTCAACATAATCTTATGACATTATGTAAACCTGCATATTTGTTAATTTTTTGTTGATCCTTTAGCAATTTGATTGTTAGTGGTTTCAATACCTACTATCTTATGACATAGTTATGATTTATCCTTATAGATGTTGTTGGAATAACAATTGACCAACATTTTATTTACATTAGGTGCCTCTAATGCCATCAACTTATAATAGTCTATTACTTTAAAATACTTTCCCATTAGATTCCATTTCTTTCCTTAATAGCCCATTGATATCTTCTAGTAGTAAGTAATAACCATAAAATGTTCTCACATTATAACATCATCATTCAATCTCATAATAACAATTGTATTAAGTAAATCTTAATTCATTATAATTCTATACATACTTTTGCATATCTAATTATCTTTTTGGTTGCTATTGCTTCATCTATGTATATTGGTTTTCATATGAAGCTAGCTAAATATCTTATTCTTAATTTTAACTAATATTGTGATGGGATATTATGGATATGGATGTAGATTACATGTTTCATCCTTAATTTCTCTATTTGGATACTATGTCTCCACTTTTAAAGAAAATTTAGATTGTTATTGGTATGCCATATTCCAACCTTAAGTATTCTTCATATGCAAGCTTTTGAATCAAAATTTAAAAACAAAGAGGTTCTCATCATTAATAAGAATTTTCGATGAACCTATCTTTATTTCCATTGACGTTAAGACCAAACATTTATAATCAAATAGGTTTATCTTTTATCCATTAGAAAACTAATCATAGAGGTTGTCTACTCAGAAGCACCATCTTTTGAAAACTCAAATGAATGAAACATTTTGTTATTACCTTAAAAGATTGTAGGTAGGATATAATAAAGCTTTTTAAGAGGTAAGCACTCCCAACTACTCCACACTAAATAGGCTTAGCATATACTGAGGCATAAAATCTACTATAGCGAAAGAAAAAGATTGTTGGGCTTTAGTGATGGAATTGAGTAACTAAGGTGATAATGGGTTAGGAGAAAGAGAGATTTATAAGTATAATTTAGGGTGTTGATTAAAGTGGTTGCATTAGGAGAAGGAGTGGATGTCTTAATAGGTAGAGAGGAGGAGTTTGAACCAAAAGAAAATAAGGGAATGTTAAGTAATTATTCAAAGTACCTTAATTAGGATCTTACATGGGAAGTCATTCTAAAAAGGTAGTAAATAAAATTAATTAATTTAAATGTAAAAAAAAATTCCTAAAAAAGGAACTCACTATATATGGGAAGAGTTCTATGTATATGATAGTTAGGTTAAAAAGGAGAGGGAACATAGGGAAAAAATTAACTACTTGAAACTAGGAGCAGCTAAATCAAGAGCAAAAGCCAAGATAAGGAATAGATACTAACCAAAAGACAAACACACAAAACATAGAAGGAGTAGAAAAATATATGAGAATTAAAAAAACAAGGTAACAATATTAGTGAAACAAGAGCTAAGAAAAAATAATTAGAACCACATAAATTAGTGATATGTGTTTAAATGTTGATTCATTTGATTTACTACATCTAGTGATTAATGCCATAGAAATGCTTAAGATACTTACTTTAGCTCATATTTGATTTTAGGTATAGTTCGGAAATGAAGGAACTAAAGTGACCCAAAAGCATATTCATTGAAGCCATATTTTCAATGTCCATACTCTATTGATTCATGGAGCAAGAAAAAGAAGAGTATTGAAAGAAGAAGAGACAAGATAGAATTTCAAGTGAAGAACAAAGCAAGGAGTGTCTCACGACCACATTATAACATGCATGGGCGTGAGAACTCTTCTCACACCCTTGCAACACCTCTCACAGATAGTGACAAGTGTATCATGGGTTTGACACACTAGTCACACCTGTGACACACACACTCATGGGTGTGACAGAGCATGTCACACCCATGAGTCTATTCTCACAAGCATAAGAAGGAACAACTGTCTCATTTAATTATAGTTTTTAACTATAAAGAGTAATGTTTTGATGGCACAAAGGGGGCACTCGGGACATAACCTAGCTATAGCATTTTATCTTCATTTCTCTTCATTTTCTCTTCAGCTTTCAACATTGACAGAAGCATTGATGGCCATCGCTTGGAGCTTGAAGAAGGAGATGGAAAGGTAACTTCCTAATGTTAGTTCAGAGATGACATCAACACCGATGACTCAGTTAAGCATTCCTTCCTTGTATTTGTTTTTTCTTTCTCTTCTTATGGATTGATTGTGTTATCCATTGCATATGGATTTGGGTTTTGTGTATGAGTGATCGTATTATCATATAGTTTGATTGTTTGTGTATGAACCTATAGCTAGAATTTCAATATAATTCCTAATTGTTATATTTGAGATTCATTTGTAGCGATTAATGGTTGGTAATCATTAGAGATAACATAACTTAGGTTGAATGACTCGAGCATTTGTGGTTGTTGCTTAGATTAATCATTTTTCCTAACTCGTAATGCAACTACCCAATTGAATCTAGAGATTGTATCCTTGGTTATTCGATGGTTAGGTTTAATTAATAATCGTATCTTAATTAAAAACGACCTAACGGAAAACTTGAGTTAATAAAGCTTATCATTAACTTAAGATTAATAGTTCAATAAGAGGTAAAAGAGCAACAATTCAATGAAATATATTTAATTGGGGTATAGGCTAAGATTGAACCAAAAAGCTAAACTTTTAAAGAATTGGCCACTTTCATCATTTTTGAATGTTTTCCTTAATTTGCTTTTGTTAGTTAGTTTTGTTTTATTTTCTAATTTTAAACCAAACCAAAACCCCTCAAAACTTAAACACTGATTAATTTCATTTTCAAAAGTTAACCAAACACTGTTTGGGATCAACCTAGACTTGCCACTACCATAGTTGTAGGTTTAATTTATTTTCTTATCTTTTCTTACTTTAATCTTCTTCTTCTTCCTCCATGAACATAAGCGAGTGTGAATCTTCAGAAAACCAATCAAATATGGTGCTTTTGACTCACATTAGCTCTTTCACTTCTGAATTGTACCTAAAACCATATATGAACTAAAGTGAGTATCTTAAGCATTTTCATAGTAATAATCATTAAGTTTTGTAGAATAAACTTATAATCAATTAAAAACATATCACTCTCCTATATGGTGATGTCATAGTTTGCAAAGGCATATTCTAGCTCCCTGAAAAGTACTATCCATTCCATCCTTCGATTCCAAGTTATGGCTATGATAATAAATTGTAATTCCTACAATGACAAACTTAAGATCAAGTAAAGAAATTCAACAGATAATTAAATGAATAAGCTAAAAATACAATAAGATAAAATAAAATAAATACAAAAAATTAAAAGAAAAGAAAAATAAAAACAAAGATAAAATAAAATAATATGAAAATGACTAGAGTAATAGCATTTAGGCTTTCCTAATATTAAAGTCTCCAGTAGCGGTTTCAAAAAACTTGATTGACCTATTTCATGATAGTCAATATTGTAATAAACTACAAGTGTATGGCATAACTGTAGCTAATACCGGCAAGTACAGGTCAATCTCACGGAGATTATAAATACTAGTAATTACCCTTACCCTATTATCTAGCCTGTAGATTAATTTTAGATTTTTAATAAAAGGAAAATAAAAAGTAAAAAAATTAAAGAAATAGGAAATGATAATGAATGCAAAGATAGTGGAATTCACTTATAAAACTATCATTATTAGAAATTAGTAACTAGGTTCGAATCCCCTTAAACCACTAATAGATTATCTTTTATGATACAATTCTTTTGTTGATGGATTAGACCGTGGAGACTCCTATGGTACATTAGTAGCTAACCTTGATTTTAATAACAACAATTCAAAAGCTTTCTAACTGAATTACTCAGGTTAAATCTTATAGGATTACATTACCAATTTATGAGTCCCTCTATTAGGTTTGACCCTAATTTGGAAGATTTATGTCATCCTATCACTAGGGTTGCAATCAAATCTCTTCAATTACAGTAGATCTATTCTCTAGGATTTCTCAATCTTTATGTATGAAAGTAGATTATGATATAATATTCTCAGGTTATTAAAACATAAATAAAATGCGTAATCAGATCACATGATATCAAACAACCAATTGCATTAGTAAAAGAATCAAATCTTACGAAAGTATTAACATAAGATTTATCTAACCTAAATACTAACTGGACATTTAGTTACACATTACTGAACACGAAATAAATAGGAACCTTGATCTTGTATTTTGATGGATCTTTCTAGAAAATCTTCATGTTTTCCACTTCTTTGGACAAAAATCGTACCTAGAGAATGAGTCCCACTTATGAAAGTTGTCTCCTAATGTCTCCTCCTTTCTTCTCCTCTTGAAAACATCTTTTTATCATAAAGTTAAGGTTCTAGAGAGATACATGGTCTCTTACACAACCATGCATCAAATCATGCATATTCAGAATTTGTCAGTATTGCAAAAATGCACAATTGTGTGAAAGTACATGACTGTGTACTCCTTCCAGATTTTTTATTCTCTATTTTGCGTTGCATTTTCATTTGAATTCTTCTCCTTTAATTTCGTGAAGGCACTTATACTCTGCAATCACACTTGAAACACATTAAGTACCAAATATAAAATAAAAGTATAAAATATCAATCAGAAAAATATCAAATATAAGGTAAAATTATGATCAATTATGCATCTATCATATACTGGTTTTTTTAGTCTAAATGTCTTGAATGGCTAGATTGACATTATGACATTAAGTTATAGTATGTATAGTGTTTAATTAGCTAGACCATTAACTAGATAATGGACTACCAATGGTCAATCAGCTAGTTGGTGATATGTTTCAAAAATTATAAAAAGGTAATTTTATGACCTACTAGGGTTCTGTTCAAATAAACATTTAAGTAGTGAACATACTAAAAAACTAGTCATTATAACAACTAGTTTATATGTACAAAAACTAATCTTTGAGTTATTTGGGCTATAAATAACCCATAATTGAGTCATAAGAAGAACATTTAACATAGTGGAGATGTTAAGACCCTTACACATTAGAGAGAGCATTTGAGTACAAATGTGTGTTGTTTAAACCATATTGAGCCTTAATTTATTGAATTGAGAAAGGGGGTTTTTAAGTTGTACATAGATGTGCTAAAGAGAAAAAAAGAATTTACATCAAGATTTAATTGAAGATTTAAAGATTGTAAGAGCTAAAAATGTGTTCTTTTATTTTGGATTTTTTCTTAATTGATGTTTGTTTTCTTTATCTTATTACGAACTAAATAGAGATAGATCTAGATGGATGAAACTTATATCTATTTGTCTATATTGATTCTTCAATTTAATGAAAGACTCAAGTTCTCTTTTGAATTGTGCATAATTACTTCTTATATTTGAATTTGCTAGCATTTTAACTCATTTTTAGATTTCATACATAGGTATTGAGAAATCATATTTGTGAATAGATTATGATATAAATAATAAGAGTTGCATATAATCCTAAAGAAAATACTACGTAAATCTTCTAAGGTAGAGTCAAATCTAATAAAGAAATTCATTAAATAAGTTAATGCATTCTTAGGATTTTAATTAGAAAGAGTTATAAATAAACCAACTTAATGATATGTACTATATTTCTTAAGAAAGAATATGGTTATATGAGGATTCTTCATTTGGGTCTTATTTATTAATTGAATTTTCAATCTTGTTTTTTACTTTACTTTGTTATTTTAGATTAGTAATTTTATCCATGTTAATTACTTTTTAAAATTAATAATTCATTTTGTAAGAATAAATATTATAAAACATTAATTATTATTACTTGTAGTCCTAGTGGGGAATGATACTAGTATTTACTACATCATATTATAATAATGATAATAGCACTTACCTAGTTGACATTTAGTATGATTTTGATATAATACATTTATTTTTTGGTGCTTTTATCGGAAATTAGGAACACATTAGTTTATTTATCTAATTAAAACTTCCTTTTTTTTGCATTTATAATTTCCTTTTTAATTTTATGCTTTGTTATTGAATTTCAAGATTTAGGCACCTTGATTTATAACCAAGAGTAATTTTATACTTTTACTTGATCTAGATCTTTAAATCACAAAAAAAACTTTATTTCAAAATTTAAAGGGGAGAAACCTAGAAGTTATAAGGTAAGTACCACTAAATATAATGGTAATACATGTAAAATAAGACACTAGGGGGATTATGCTATGCTAAGAGTTAATTCAATAATTTTAAGATTAAGCTTAACATAATTAAGATGATTCAATAACTTATGTCATTTAGTGGCTTACCAGATAAGGATCTAAATCCATATATTGCTAATTTTTTGCATATTTATGATACATTTAAGATTAATTGATCTTCAGATGATGCCATCCAATTGAGGTTATGGCATTTTACTTTGAGGGAAAAAAGCTAAATAATGGTTGAAATCTTTGCCTCTGACATCCATTACCATTTAATGGTCTTGCTAAAAGTTTTTAGCTAGAATTTTCCTCTATCATGAAAAATAAAACTCATAAATGACATTGTTTTTTTTCAACAATCAGAGAGTGAGACGTTATATGACACTTGGGAGGGATGGAAGGAATTATTAAGTAAGTTTCCATAGTATAGACTTAACTTGGGATTGTAAATGTAGAAATTTCATAGTGAATTGAGTAACACATCCAAAAATTTAGATTGATGCATCATTGGGTGGGACTATCAATTTTAGAACTCTAGAGGAATTGTAAAAGATGATTAAGAATATAACTATAAATAGTTACCATTGGGGAAACTTGAGGCTAAATCCAAAAATTAGGTGTTATCTATAATGTTGATGTGGTAACAAAATTAAAGACAAAGTTGTAAGAATTAAGCGAGAATATTTATAACATGACTTTAGCAACTCAACTAAAATAAGTGATGAATGTGGACACCCTAATAATGAATACCAGCTACCTATTAATATAGGATAGCCAACCAAAACTGTTAGTTTTATGGGGAATTGGCCTCAAATACCTTATAGTAATACTTATAATTTAAGGTGGATAAACCATTCTAAATTTTTATGGAATAATCTAGGATACAAAAGACAAGGGCCTCTACCTATATTTAAACAATAATAGCAATAACAAATAAAGTCAACTCTTAAGGAGCTTGTGAAAAAATTCATTACTATATCTAAGCTTCATATTGTAAGTACTAAAATATCTCTTGAAATAACTCATGCTATAGAAGTCTCCAAGCGAAACATCTAGCAATCCTTTGGTTCAAGCTCCTTGGAACAAAAGGCTCAAGCCAAGGGCCTCCATGATCTATTGACTAGCAATCAAAAATTGACTCAAACCAAAGATAGATGGTATGGCACTTATGATCTAATATGTATCTTATGCCAACTGACAACAAAAGATAGGAATCATCTATTCTTCAATTGCACATACACCAAATCGGTATAGAGCCAAATGCCTCACAAGTTGGGGTTTTTCTGTAGTTTGTATGACTAGCTTCATATGCTACATCAAATCATCAAGGTTGCAAATCACTGCAAGGAAGATTCCAGGCTGATCAATGCTACTTTCACCCTATCCATGTACAATATTTGGTGGAAGAGGAATCGAAGGTTATATCAGTGAGAGCAAACTACCTAATACTAGTTAGCAACTGACACTATCAACGAGATAGTGATCCGAGGCCTTGTAATATCTAAAGATGTAACCCAAAGTCTGACAAACAATATGCTTTTGAACTGGAAATTATAACTCAGTATCTTTGTTTACATATTGTATAAATTTTGACTATAGGCCATAGTCATAATTTTGACTCTCTAGGGAAGAACTCACTCTCTTGTTGTATATAGTTTTCACTATATAGTTAATGAAATTTCCTTTTAATTTTCATAAAAAATCTCTCAAAAATAAAAAAGCCTTTATCCGTAACTTGGAAAATAATAGTGGACATGTTACTAAGCTTGGAAGGTACTTTGCCTAAAAACACAAACATGTTGGACTAAGTGAAAGACATGACTTTAAGGAGTGGAAAGGAACTAAAATTAAAGAGAAAGAGAAAGAGAAGAAGGAAAAGGTTATTATGTAAGAAAAAAAAGGATGAGGAGAAAGAGAAAGAGAAGGATGATAAGACAAGGAAGAAATTTGTCAAAGAGTATAAGTCACTAATTCCATATTCGAGTAGAATGGATGAAAAAAAGATAGATCAATTGGTAAGTTTTAAATGCTTTTTAAATAATTACATATTAACATTCTTTTTATTGAATCTCTTATGCAAATTCCAAAGCATCCTAATTTTATAAAGGATCTCCTACCTGAAAAGAAAAAATTGAGGAGTTACCAATGGTCACGTTAAGCTAGGGGTGCTCTACCATCTTATAAAATAAGCTACCCAAAAAATCAAAGATACAAGGAATTTTACTATTACTTATAATATTGGTAGTTTATCAATTAGAAGGGTGTTAATGGACTTTAGGGCTAATGTTAAATTGATTTCATAAGAAATATGTAAGAAATTAAAGTTAGTTGAATCTAAGCCAACTAAGATGATCATTCAATTAACGGATAAGTTAAATAGAGTATCTCAGGGACATTATAAAGGATGTTTTGGTTAGGGTTGCCACATTTATCTTTCTTTTTAATTTTGTGATAATGGATAGGAAGGATGGTAAAGATATCCCCTTGATCTTATAAGACCTTTACTAGCTACTATTAAAGTTATTATCTATATATGATAGGAAATTAATCCTATGGATAGATGATGAGGAATTATTTTTTAAGATATCTGAAGCCATGAGACATCCCCTTGATAAAGACGATGCTTATTTATTTGTAGGGGTGATTGATGTTAAAATTCCTTATATTATGTAGATAATGATTACATATGATTTTTGGAGACTTATATCATGCAAGGAGAAGAGGAGGGGATGGATAGCCCTATTCTAATGGCGCAAGTGGCATATTTGGAAACTAATGAGAAAATGATTAGGAATTGAGTAAGAAGTCAAGCTAAAAGACTAATAAAGAAGTTCTTATTGGGAGGTAACACAATGATTTAGGTTTTTTCCCTTAAATATGATATTTTTAGAGATCTTTAGTAAAATTTTCAGTAAATTTTCACTTTATTTTGATTTTTTAAAATGTTTTTAATTAAAAGCAATTTTAAAGTTATAGTTTTAAGTTTATTAGATGGTTTTTCACTTTTAAATCTTGATTATCTTACATGGAATAAGGATTAATTGAGTTTTACAGTATATGTAGGCAACATGGAATCCAACAAAAATTCATGATGACCACATGTTATATAACACCCCTACATGTATCTAGAAAGTGTGTCAACAACTGAGAAGCCACCAATGATTCATTAAATAATAATGATTATTGATGGCATTAGACAAGGCTTGTAATTTTCTATTATTAAGGTAGTACTTATTGATAGTTGTAGCTTGTATAATATTTTAGTAGGTAGTTTAGTATATATTTAGTTGTTAAATCGAATAATTAGTACATGTTTAGGTTATTATTGTGTTATTTAGTTAGATATTTGCATTTTGAGTGTTTTATGGATTAGAACATGCTAGTGAGCTTAAATTTTATGTATTTAAGGTGCCTTTATATATTTGTTAGTGTTTGACAACAGATATTGAAAAACATAGAAGAATCAGAGGAAGCTCGGAGCAAAGCCTAAGGCAACGATCATGTCAAAAGCTTGGTGGGTCTACCATGATCATGAAAGAGAGTAAAATTAAGTGCCACGATTGTGACCCAACAATAGACTCGAATCAACTTCTAAAATGTGACTTTTTTAGGGACATTTTAGACTTTTAGGCCCAGGTACACCCTAATGTTCGCCTTAAATGGAAAAGATATATAAAGAAAAGAAAGAAGATCTAAAAGAGAGCTCCATTTCTTCTAATTTGAGAAAGATCCAAGGAAAAGGAAGAGAAGAGAGAAGGAGGAGAAAGGCAGAAGGAAGAAGAAGGATTGTTATTTCTGCTGTCTTTCCGATCCATCTTGACCCTCCCAAGTGACATTTCATTTCATCTTTATTATTCTTTCTTTTGAATGTATGAGATGGATTTGATAGTGATGGATTTAGGTTTGATGATGTTATTCTAAACTCCTTTAGGGATTTGTTCTTGAATTAATGTTAATATGATTTCTTTGGATGTTAATACATTAGGTACTGTGATTATTTGTTGTATTTATATTCTTCGGTAACAAATTAAGAGATTGAACCATAGCAAAATGATTAGATTGGATAATGAGAGTTAACCAATCTAACAAATCAAGTGAATAATCAAATCGGTAATTTATATGAGAAGAGATCTCGTGTGAGGACCCGATAGTTTATTAGAGGGCTTAAGATCTAATTGGATATATGAGTTTTTATTAACTGAGAGATTGCAAATTTCATAATTCAATTAAGGGTTATGATTTAGGATTCAATGATTACAACTTAAGAGAGAGTAATCCACCCTTTGAAAATCTATGACTGATACCGTATTAGCTCAAAAGTAATCATGTTAGCATTTGATGATAGGTTAGCTAATCCTCCTTGTGTGATTTTGATTCTTCATTGATTGTGCTCAATTTCGATTCCTTATGTGTTAATTTTACAATTTAATTTTCAATCACTCCATATTCATGAATTTACTTTTCTGTTTAGCTTTTATTTTCTTTTTAATAATCCTTTTAGGCCTTAGATAATTTAGAATTAGATTAGTTCACCAACTCCTTGAGGGATCAACACCTCATACACTCCATTCACGACCCATGCACTTATGATATATTGAGGGTTTTATAAGATTAAAACTTGCTCAACAAGTTTTTAGTATCATTACTGAGGAGTTAGTAGGATTAGTTTAATTCTTTTAGTCCAAGGATTTTTCTCCACTCTTGTGTCCGTGAAATATGACCAAAAGAGTTACTAGGAGTTTAAATTGGATAGTTGAAACACTAGAACTTGACATTGCCTAGTTAGAACAAGCAATCTGAAGAGCTAAACGTGAAGAAGAAGAGAACATCGAATCCACCATATCTGAGGAATTTCATCATGAGTTTCGACAAGGAGGAAACTAAGGGAACCAACCGCGAACCCTTATAAGTTTCATAAGATCAGGATTTAATGCAACCAATCAAGGTGTCACCAGACCACCTGTTCAAGCACCTTCATTTGAAGTAAAACTAGTCTCACTAAATGTGTTGCAAACAAATATGCAATTCTACAAACTGATCAATGAGAATCCTAACGCACACATAGTAAATTTCTTAGAAATATGTGATACCTTCTGATATCATGGAATATGGGAAGATGCCGTTAGGAAGAAGCTCTTCCCTTCATGCTAAAGGATAGAGCAAAAGCATGGTATCATTCACTTAGACCTAAAAATGTCACAACTTGGGAGCAATTGGTGCATTCATTCTTAGACAAGTACTTTTCCCTAACGAAGACTACCAAAATTATTAAAGAAATCTCAAACTTCAAACAGAGTAATGGGAAGTCACTCTATGAGACATAGAAAAGGTATAAAGATTTGTACAGGAGTTGTCCTCATCGCAATTTATCAAAAGACTTTCTTTTGTAAACTTTTTATAGCAGAGTGAACACACCTACATGGGGCATTATTGATGCAGCATCAAGAGGATCGTTGATGAGGGAGATGGTGGATGAAGCTGAGGAGTTGTTGGAAGAAATGGCTAGTAATAATTGCCTTTGGACAATGAATAGGAGTAGACAAGCCACAACCTTTTGCGAACAAAAAGGAGCTTTAGTTGTCGACCTAATCACAGAAATTCAAGCTAAGATCGACAACTTGACTCGACAGTTAAATAATATGAAGGTTTCTTCTTCATCTCTGATGAAATTTGTTCAAAAAATGCAAGCTGTGTAGGCAAATAAACCATGACACCATTAATTGTTTCCTGATGAAGGATCACAAACTAGAACAAGTAAATTATATAAGAGCACAATATGGTCGAGGAGTACTCAAATAGCTACAAACCTGGGGGGGAAGAATCACCTGAATTTCTCTTGATCAAACATTGTAAGAGGTTAATTTCAACTTGAAGGGCCAACTGGTTTCCCACGGGAGAAACAAAATTCAATGGAATCTAAGCTAGATGAGATTTTGGAAAAGATTGGGGGCATGGAAGAACAAGAGGTTTGATGGAAATTTTGAACAAGTGATAAAGAATCACGCCTCATCTATACACAATTTAGAAGTCCAAATGAGCCAATTAGGAGGTGCATTATCAATGTGAAGTGAACACTGAGACAAATCCAAAGGAAAGAATAATGGAGATCACCCAGGCTGGTGAAGATAAGTCCAATCAAGTTAAAGACGATGGAGAAGCAGGAAGATGAAAGACCAATGAAGGTTCCCCATAGGTTAACTATAATCTAAGTTAAATTAAAAGATATCAGCCTCTGATTCCATACCCTATTCACACAATAAGGAAATCAAAGGAAGCTGAATTGAATAAAGATCTAGATATAATGAAGCAATTAAAAGTGCAACTTGCTTTGACCAAATCTATAAAAGGGAAGTTGGAGAATGAATTGCTAAGCACAACTAACTCCAGTGAAGTGAGAGCACTACCCTAAAAGCAGGATGATCTGAGAGATTTCTACATCCTATGCATTATTAGTAGTGATGGAATAGATAAGGAATTTGCGGATCTAGGAGCTAACATAAGTATGATGCCTTATACATTGTATAAGAAGATAGCTTAAGAGACATAACACCCACTTAGATGTGTGTTCAAATGGCCGATAAATCAATGCAGCATCCAAGAGGTGTGGTCAAGGATGTTTTGGTTAGAGTAGACAAGTTCACCTTCCCCATAGATTTTGTATTCTTAGACATAGAAGAAGATGTGGAGACACTTATTATCCTAGGGAGGCTAATTTTAGCTGCCACTTGGTCCATTATAGACGTTGACAGGGGCGAATTGACTTTAAAAGTGGGGGATGACAAAGTATCAATTAAAGTGTCTAAGATTAAAAGCAATTCTCTTAAATCAGTGGATGCTATAAATAACGATGAATCTTGTAAAGAAGCTAGGCAAGGTTATCCTTGTAAGAACTCATTAGAGCGTTCTCCAATTGGAAAAAGACTCAAAAGAAGAAAAAACTGAAAAGGAAAGTTGGTAAGAAGTATAGTTTCGTAGCTCAAGTGCAATTTATGGAAGTTCTAATGATGTTACCGTCACATGACCCCATTTGAGCCACCATGAGCCAATAAAGAACGTTTGAGAATGGTTTGGTAAAGAAAACAATGAGGTGATAATGTAATTATAAGGTATGAAAGGACCTCGAGAGTGAAATGCGGGAAATGAAATCGAAAAAATCAAGAATTTTTAAAATTGTTTTCAATTTTATCCTAACCCCTTCCTAACCTATATATTTACACTCACCCTCACTTTTCCTACACATTTCGTTTTCTCACTATCTCTCTAAACACAAGAACTCACTTCTCTTTCTATAACCATCTTAAGCCTTTATCTCTTTTAAAATTTCCTCACAACTCTCAATCCAATGGGACCATGCATTAAGCAAATGGTTAAGCGCACTCAACCGAAGGGCAAGGTCCTAAAATAAGGTCATGGGTAAAAAGTGGCAAATTATGGAGCACCTTTCTAGATCTTTTTGAAAGGGGAAGGTAATCGCTTCCATACTCTTAGCTTGCATAAAATTATTGTGCCTAAATACTTAGATTTTGAAATATTAGAAACAATTGGCTTGAAAGAACGGGCTAAAGCTTTAGGCAAAAGAATTCATTGGGGAAATTTTATGTGATTTAATTATGCTATTTATGAAGAACTATCCCTATAATTCTTTACCTCCCTTCAATACAAGTCATCTAACCTTAAGGATCTATGGTTTTGATTGTGGGGTCAAACATATGGCTTAGACCATGACGTTTTGCATGAAATCAGTGGATTTCCCAACTCAACCATAGTAGACAACATGATGACTTCCATGCCACCCACTATTGGACTAAAATGATCGAGCTGGAGAGCTTTGACGTTAAAAATGCCCATAATAACATTATTCGAAGTCCTAAACACTTTTTATTACACACGTTCATGTTTCAAACTATATTTGACAAAAGCGAAACTTAAAAGTGTTCAAAAAAAGAACTTTTCTTCTTGTGGTGCATGGATCATAGTGTCAAAGTCTGCACCTCTACCCACATCTTTAATGCAATTACTAACACTCTAAGAAAGAGAAGCAATAATTTGGCCATGGAGCACTTGGTTACGGTTATTGCGGAATAATATGGTGTCAATTATGATGGACTAATTGTCCATCCTGTGTTCCTCAACACTCGTCACTAGCTAAAATCTTAAACTCCCACGATATGTAACTTCGAGATATCAGCACAAAATCATATTTTAAAACCAAGCCGAGACAAGCCAATTCAAACTCGGCACCAATGCAATAGGAGGAGGACTCAACTAAAGAGGATTCAAAAGAGGAAGAGCTAACAGGATGGGAGAAGGTATGGAAGCCATTTCAAACACTAACAAAGCCATTTCAGAAAACTCCAAAGTGTTGAGGGAGATGGCTAGAGAACAAAGATGCCAAAGTTGGGACATACGACGTATTCACGGGTATTTTGAGGCTCAAGGTATTCAACTACCACCTCCGACACCATCACTAACTCAATCACCATGATGGTTCTATGTTCTAACCCTTGTCTTTTTTATTTTTTCTTTATTTTGGTCATTTGTTTTCGTATTATGTTATTTTGATTCCAACCTTGTATGTTATTTGTCCTTCTCACATTAAGGAAAATTTTTTGCCCAAATGTGGGGAGGGTTGTGTTGTGTGCATTATATGTCTTTATTTGAATGTGAATTTTACATGTTGTATGCTAGTTTTGTTTAGAATTGCATGATGTGATTCATGTGAATGTGTCAATGGCTAGGACTTAATAAAATCAATTTAGCTTTGAACATAGTCTTTTATGTTGCTAAACTGTATTAGTTTGATAAATTAGTGTTCTAGGTTGCTCCGTGATTGAGCCCAAGTTTATTACATAAATTAGCTACACTTTTGCTATCTTTAATGTACTTTTTGACTCTTAATTTATAATTTTTGTACTTTAATTAGTCCTTTATATGAGTTCACACATTGTGCAATTTGACAGTAGATTTGTCACAAATTGACATTAATTTCATGATAATTTTTCCAAGAAACATTGATACTGCAAATT
>JAOSBN010134697.1:3690-15246 GCA_027563595.1 Erythroxylum suave
CAACACCAGCCGCGCGGGGCTTCAGAAACAAGGAGTGACGATTCCAGAGATATGGTCCACTCAAGCAGGTTACCATCTGCGGTAACTGAAACGTGAAAGGCCAGGAGCACACGCCCTGGTCTGATACTGTGGCCCATGAACCATACATTACCTGTTCTTGATGAAGGATCTCAAGCACCGTGTTGTAACAAGTAAAGTAATAACCCTCGTCAAAACTTCCAGCCTCAACATTGCGGCAACAACCGACTCCGCCTTTCAGAGTCACCACGATCCGGGCTCGGTCGCCATGTCGCTTCTGGCTTAGAGTATAGACACCGTTGACGACATAATCTTTGTTGTTCTGATCCTTAGCAACCTCTGCACTGAGCGTAGAGGTAACCAGGGTTCCAAAGACTTTAGACATAGTTCACGGAGAAGGATGTTCCTGATTGTGGATAACGACCAACAATGCTGAGTGAACATAACAACCAAAGCAGTCCGGCTGAACGAAGAAGGAGGCGATCTCCGCCTTATTATTTGTCGGTGAGCACACATCATTTCGATCTCAATACGAGCTCTACGTAAGTAAGGCGTCGCTTTGCATGAATACCAAGCTTTGAGGGGTAGATGCAGCTGACATCTAACATTGTGGTCCAACTCGATCCTGTGACCCTTCTGCCGCCTCGCCTTGCTGTGATCCAAGCTATCGACTATGCTCTCTGTAGAAGTAACGACCGTATGTGTCGCGACAGCGAGAACAAAACTTTAGTCGAGACGACTTACAGATGCTGAGCCACAATCGTGACCTCTCAGAAGCGATGCTTGCGATCACTCCTTGCAGTCAGTAGACAGTGACAACGAGAACCTACCACAAAATGACACGTAAGAAGTCAAACCACACCAGACATCAGGAAGCGAACTTTGTCCCAGATGTTGGTCGTGGTGAGAACGAGAAGCTTTTTGCTCGGCAGATTTGGTGCGCGTTGGCGATTCTTGCATGCTGGTCCCGTGGCGCGCTAGTCAACTCCGTCAAATGTAGCGCAACTTTAGAACCTCGGATCACTGTGTGTTGGGGAGAGATGGTAAACGGTCAACTTTGTCACGTTGATTGAGTCTTGAAAGTGATCTGTACGTGAATCATGATCGAAACAAACGTTGATCATGATTGGATCTCTGCGCTGCGGTTCTTGCCAGTGATTTCGCTACATGTTTGCTCCGAACGCTCACCACCGCGCTGACCTTTATCAAAGAGACCAGGGGTCCGTGCCTTGACTAGATCGACTGCAGGTAGAATTCTGTCGCTCTCATTCTCTAGTCTGTATGCACCAGTTGTTGCACGTTCCACTTGATTGAGACTTGCTCTTGAACATCACGAGGCTTGCACAATCCTCTTCCACAGATTTGCCACATATCTCTTACCCAGACCCAGACCTAGGAAGCCAGAGCTTGCAGTATTCGTACTACTGCCGCAGATTGAACTGGTGGTTCCGTCCACATCCTGACTGTTTCCTGTTCCGACGTTCTGTTCACAAGCCGTCGCAGATCCAGAAGAGCAACCAGCTAGGAGTTCTGTAAAGTCCCAGTATCAGTATATATCACAATAACGTTCTGCCAGCATAAAATGGAATTCGGACCGTGCCATGCTTACCGCACGCGCTGGAACTTGCCGCGCTGGTACCGTTGCTAGATGAAGACGCGGCTGAGCTTGCACCCAGGAGGCCAGCAATGGCAGAACTGGAAGAGCTCGAACCATCTCGAGTGGCAATCAAGTCGGCTCCGACAAGTGGCAGTGATGTCGTAGTCGAAATGAGACATGCTGTAGCGAGAGCCACACTCATACGCAAGAGCTGCATCCTGAGTTTTCGCGTGTACTGAATTCTGGTGTTGGGACAAAGAAAAGACTTTTGCTGTCAGGAAGGACAATTCTGTTGGAAGAGAGGCGAGCTTTATAGAACTTCTTCATGGACGGATTGTCTGGGCTGAACGTATCAAACCTTCGTAGGTTCCATCCGGTCAATGGTCATTTGAGCTGTGAGTGCCAAATGGTACACATGTTCCTCATCGTGGACATGTAGATCAGATCCTACAGTGCCACTTGTTTAACTCAGACCAGACCCAACTCTTTACATTCGCGACGGAGATGGAACAAACCACTTAGTCAAATCAGCAAATACTACAGCACTGTGATCAATAAGGTCCAGTCCTGTGGCATGTGAATAAGCGAACATACTTTACCCCTTACCAATGAACTCGACTTTCTCTGGGAATTTGAGTGTTAGAGTCGCGCATGCAAACCTTGATCAGTGTAGATCCTGTGGAGAAGTCGTATTAACAATGTGGGATATCCAGTGAGATGTTGTAAGACGATTGTCTCAGAAGCCAGATCCATTGTATTGGCTTCGAACCATGGAGATTCAATAGTCGGTAGTCACGACATGAGATCATGGATATGCGTAAGTGCATCAGAGTTCGACCAACATTCGAAGCCCGCGACATGTGTACTGTAGCTGTAGATGTGCTCTCCAGCCCAGATGGCGCAACAATCATATCTACACGTCATTGGTCATCGGCGTTTTCACGGAGACAAGCTCATATTGCGGAGTAGAAGTCGCTGTTCTGTGTAAATTCCCAGTATGGATGTAGGTGTACCAGGTAGCGTGCGAACGATGTTGCGGTGTATCAAGGTTCTCGTACATTTTGGAAATGTTCGCATAACACTCCTTCGAGGGTGTGGTAGCACGTGAGATCAACTCGCGTATTCAGCAGTGCTGTTTATCGCCCGCGAGACATTCGACAACCTCTTCAAAGACACCGCAGCTCCACGTTAGCTTCTCGAACGAATTTATCCATGTCTGTGGATCCTGTTGCCTCCTCTTCTTGACTTTCCCATTGAGGCAGCAAAGGCAATGCCGTCACGCCAATGATGAAACACCATCCGAATACCCGTGGCATCGGACACAATTGATGGGCAGAACACTTGATCTCCACTACCGGAAAGCATGGACATGAACAAAAGTCACATTGATCAATGACAAGAACAAGTCAATGCTCTGCAGTCCAGGTGAGGTAATGCCAAGCATCCTCGGGAGTACCATCCGCCCGGAATCACCTTCGTCTCTTCGCTTTTGTACTCCTTGTGGTTTTCAGTATTGGTCATTCAGGATCAACTTGATTCGCACAACCCACAGAAAGTCTCATCTTCTCAAGACTTCCATGATGTGCTTCACAACGTGAAACCCAGCCGAAGTCTGCTGAGCTGACCACATGGACTCGACTGAGTGACCGCACCAGACTAGCCGACTCAGCGCTGCTTTCACGCCCACGCAGGAACCCAAAGCGGGCGACGCCACGGTCGCATGAACTTCATGAACTCGATAAAGTCGCAAGAGTAATTTCCTTCAGTAAGTCAGTCGTACAAAGAATGGTACTTGATGTGTGAGCGTATTGTGTACCAAGGGATGCCACGTGTTGGTCGTCGATGCTATCGGCCTCGGAATGTCACTCCCTTGCATCCCTTGCATCGAAGTAATCCAGCTCAAGTCAGCTTTTTTGAGCAAAAGATGATCTCAGTTGGTTGTTCACAATCCACTATGTGATATTCAAGCTCTTCTCATCGAACGATTACGAAATGAAATGCTTTACCTGTGTTGTTTACAGGGCTTGGTAACTCGGCACTCGATGATGTAGTGTCTTATGCATAGGCTTTCTGATAAGATGAGTTCACATTACACTGAATGATTGAGGAGAGTGAGCCATCATATCTTCTCACTGCTGTGTACTCAGATCTTCTCCGACTCACAGGATCAGCCTCTGATATTCTCGTAGTCCATTCCTTTTCGTCATGAAGAATTGGCTTTCATGGTTGGTGTTCCCGATATCCCTCCATTCCAATGCATTTGCGTTGACCACAACGACTGGGCGTGGGCGAGATTCAAATACTATCGTGGCCGTAGTTATAGCCAAGCCATCTAGTCAAGATTTCTGCTCTGGCGACACTATATCCTTGACGCAGGCATCAATACCGATTGCGACAGTGACAACGACAGCAACGACTTTAATCACCTCTACAAATACTCTTACAGACAGTATCGAAACGGCAACAATGACATTATACTCGGACACTACTACCATCACGGTTCATACTGCGACTGTCACCGACACGACTATCGTCAGCACATCAACGGTTTTGATGTTCACAGCTACCGTGGTCTCAACCACATACTCAACGACGATTACCACAGTCATCTGTACATCAACCATCTTATCCAATCAACTCGTTGCTGCAACCGTAACCTCAATCGAATCCCTATACGAGACAGTTTCCTCACTTATCACAACGACAACATTCTCGGACATCTACGCAGATAGTGGTGTGAAGAAGCGCGACCAAGTCGTAAGAGCTCCAGATCCCAGTTTTCCAAACTCAGATCTACTGCACAGTCCGCAAGATCTTGAAGATTCATGGAGAAGAAGAGGTCCACCCAAGCCGATGGTGATCCAATCGGGCGCCACTGCAGCTTCGAGATTCAACACCTTTGTGAATACAGCATTTCCATCAAGTCTCCTTGTGCAGTCAGCAGCCACGCCTGATTCGAGACAGGCAGTAGCTCTAGATGTAGTGCTGCAGAACCAGCCAAAAGCGTTTCGTCGGAATCCGCCAACCATTTCGGCAGTACATTCTTGCGTCCAAAGACCACGACCTTACCCAGTCGCCGACAAGACTGCAACGGTGACAGTTCTTACAAGTCAAGTTACGACCGTCACGAAAACGGAATTGGTGATCATTACAACGACGACCTTCGCTCCCTTTCCTCTGACAGTGTTTGCCACCACAACACAAGTAATTCCCATCATATCCTTGTCCGTCATCCAAGTCGTAAGCACATCAACTGTCACGACCGACTCAATAACCACGATCCTGACTGACACAACAATCTACATCCCTACCACTACAACGGATAGCTCAACGATCACCACTACCATCACAACGACTAGTAAAGCAACCACCATCGTCTCAGTCACTCGCACTTACACCAATGTACTGGGGCCGCTGAACGGCTGTCCCTTCCTGCCTCTCCATGGCCAAATCGATCATGGCGCACATGGTAATTTTGGAGGCCACGATGGTCGGAACAGATACTGTGCGAGCGCCTGTGACAACGAACCTGGTTGTCAGGCCTTTGGAATCAATCTCTTCGCGGGATACTACACTGACTGCTACACATACAGTGCGGTGCAGAACCCGGGGTACTACGACGTGCTTTTCTTCTGTGGTAGCTATGCGAATTCAGATCTCGATGTCTATAATCTTGTGTCTGAGTCAAGAACTTCATCAGTCGTAGGTGATGCCGGTAGCAGAATGTAGGCCATGAGTAAGTAGCTTCTGGTGAAAGGAGAATATGGAGAGCAGCTTAGTCGAAAGGTTTCAAGAGTTGATTCGTACTTCTTGGTCAACACACTCGGTTCTTTCTTCGTCGACACCGTTGATGTCACTAAATGAATTTGTATGGACCCTGAATCATCGCTTTCTCGAAACACGATGACCACTACCGAGGACAAGCTGAGCATCATCCGTTAGCGTGACGAGGCGTCATATAATGATCCGTCTTGCATGATGGCTGTCACTGAGTCTCGTATGGTGGATACAACGCAGCAAATGCCATCAACATGACTACAAACGTGCCTCCACAGGCAATCCGAGAATGGATCGACATCGTCCGTGAGAGCCTGGACGCATAAGAGAAACGAGTTCAGCTAGCAAAGTCAGTATTCCAGAGCCCGCTCATTGTGACTAGACACAGGCAATCAACTGACAATAGCCAGACAGCACACTACAGGTATGAAGCCATTGATGGGCACCTTCTGGGCGCTCGGCGGTACGCACATCATTCTACCTCGCAAGCATGGACCCTAGACTCACACGATACAGGAGCACTCTTGAACGAACAAGCACTCGACCAAAGTTCCAAAGAGGTCATAGGAAGTGTCCTTATTGCCTGAGCCGAGACCAAAGATGAGGTTTTGGCGAAGCTGAGTAGTGATGCTTATGCATCAGGGATCTGGGATCTGGGATCTTGAGAGTGTAAGTTAGGTGTGTAGTCTGAGAGGTTGAGCATACGCTAATTTTGAGAAAGTTCAGATTATGGCATATGAGAACGTGTTTCGCTAGAGTCTTGACTGTGTAGACAGTTTAGGCAGTTGTCATGTAGAATCTTGAGAGCCCTCGAGTCCTGACGACAGCGCTCAATGTGCATAGGAACACCGATCAGTTGCCAAAAGCTATTGTCCTGTGCTGCTGGTTCAAGCATCACCTGTTGCGAAGTCGCATTGTTCTGAGGACCTCTCCAATCCAGCAAGTGCTTGATCCAGCGAGGTACAATACTCTTCTTCGCGCCTCCTATGAGAACACGATAACCTGTAACTTTTTCCCACTCTGCAATGTCTCGGCCGCGTCGCTCAACGAGGTCTGCTGCAATGACTTCTCGGCCGGCGCATGAATAGTACCGTCCGCAAGCATGGCCCCTAGTTCCTCCAGATCGCTACCGACCTCCTCAGGGCTCTGAGCAGCCGAATTGCACCCAATGAATTCCAGCTCTTGTCGGTACATATTCAAGACGTTGATGCTGAAGTCCAAAGAGGCTCCTGCTCCTCGAGGAGCCGTTATGCACGTGTAGCGACCCCGTCGTGCCAAACGCTTTGCTGCAGCCGCCATAAGACTGAGATCACCGACCGTGTCCACGATAACATCGACGCCCTTCCCGTCTGTCAGACCGTCCAGTGCGCTGAAAGTCGAATCTGTGAGTAGATTGACATCTGCAGTGTCCCGGCGGGCCGCTCCATATACCTTCTTTGTACCGAGAGCGCCAGCAATCTGAACAGCAGCCGACCCAACAGACCCAGTCGACCCAATTACCAACACGGAATCTTTTGGAGTGACCCGCCCCCGATGCAAGCACAGCAAAGCGGTTGTGAACGGCACCCCGATCGCGGCAGCCTGCACGAAGCTCAAAGCCTCGGGCTTCGTAGCCAACATACTCTTATCGACAAGACAGTACTCAGCATGAGGGCCATCGACCTCGAACCCCAAAAGCCCGCCGCCCGTCCCAAACACCTCACGATCCACCATGTCAGCCGGCCCATCGACGATCACACCCGCAAAATCCCTTCCAGACGTCCGAGGAAACGACGTGTGTCCAAACCCTCCCGTGGCATTCAACCGATCCGAGGGCTGGACGGTAGCCGCTTTAATTCTAACGACGACATGGTCTCCGTCGGCTTTCGGGATGGGCACCTCAACAAGACGGACAGTCGGCTTTTCGTCGGACGACGCTCTTTCCAACCTGATGGCCTGCATGATGAACGTTGCTTGCGGCCAGCGAGGTGAGATGTTCAGAATGCGGGCGACACGTCGAGCTTAAGAGTCATCCACTCGACCACGGCATACCGAGCAAACGCAGCTCGACCTCACCATCACAAAGAGCATCCTCGTCGAGTCGTAGCGTAGAGAACAGAATGCTAGGATGCCGAAGCCGTGAGAGCTCACAGGCGAGAGTTCACGATCCGTAAAGTACCAGAGGGACGGGATGCAACGCTTGGCCAAATCCGGGGCGACTTGGAGCGCTGACGTGCAGTAGACGCATGCCGCGTGATCAACCTGCTTAGTAGGAGTCGCGGATATCGCGGAGGAGGGAGATCGGTGAGCCGCACCGCTAAATTGTTCGTGTTCGTCGGTGGAGTTAGGCATCCAGACACTCAGAGCGGGCAAGCTCGTGGCCATGCAACGAGCATTCTGTCTGCGTACCGCCATTGCGCTGTCTACAGAGTCAATATCTCATATGTAAGCAGGAAATAAAGTCATCGGAACAGGTGTATACATTTCTCTGTCATTGATCATGAAACACGGTCTGTCGTGTCTGATGGATCATCAAATCAATTCGTGACATTTGACGCTTCCCATTCGCCGGTCTATGACACTGGTTTCTTACATCCAGACCACTGCACCACCTGCGACGCGCCCAGAGAATCAGTAGTTGGCTCTCTGTTTATTCCTCTGATGTTCGTTCCTATTGTTGTTCAAAAGATCAAGGTACTCCTGGAAGCTTTTATGCCTCTCAAGCGCCTTCGAGAAATGGTCCCAGTCGATCCAGACGGTTTTTGATGCACGTCTCGCCACGTTCATATCGTCACGGACGAGATCCTCCGCATCGGCTGAGTCCTCGTCATCTCTCGAAGGCAGGTTCGCCAGACTGAGTGCGTTCTGACAGACTGATGATCGAGTTAGCTCTTGGAACACATTCTGCTGTGTAAATGCATCTTACTGTTTCGTATCTCACGACCATTGAGTTCGGTGGTGTCCTTTTGAATCTCTTTCTTTGCTTTTGCAGTTATCTTGATTCTTGGTTGTGTAGACTCTTCATATAGGGCGAAGAACTTCTGCCAGATCGTGTTGCGTGCGTCTCGAGACAGTGTATGATACCGAATTGCGACAGTTATACGGCTGATGAAAGAATCGTCAATTTGCCCTGGCCGGTTGGTTGTCTATCTCATGCAGTCAGCCTGCGGAAGGTTAGAGATACCTTGCGGATGCTCACCAAAAATAGGATCCCAGCATAGTAGTCCATTGTCCTTAGAAAGACTAGACCCTTGTTAGTCAAATACTCCTGATGGCGTAGACATGTCTAAGTACCTGTGACAAGCGCGTTCATCTTCGCACCAGCCGCGCGTTTTTCAAGGAATATATCGGCTTCATCGATGAGAAGAATAGCGCGCCACTTGGCCGCGAGAGCGAACCATTTTCTCAACGTAGTCTCTGCAGACTGAGCTGCATCAATATCACCTGGTGTCAGAGATATCAGTGGACGGTGAGTGTCGTTAGCAACACACTCAGCAGTGAGCGTCTTGCCGGTACCAGGCGGTCCGTGCAGTAGGAAGACCATCCCTTCGCCTTTGCCTTTCACGAAATCAGCCTGACAAGAACTCTTCACGGCTGGTTTACTGAGGATGATGCGTTAGCAGGTCCTTTTATGCAGAGTGTGTCGCGAGGATGTGACCATCTTTCGCTGACCGGGCGACCTACCAGAAAGTTGAGCTTGTCAAAGCTGTCATTCATCACGATCGCACAAAGCAGAAAACTCGTCAGCATGTAGAATGCAATCAATTTGGTCCTAAAGGTCATGAACGATGTCTCCAGCGTGGGTGGTCGGTTGCCCCAGTTGTTTTGCGTGGTAGTTGGTGTCAGAACGCGCCTTCCTACCTCTTCAAAATGTGTTTCGATACCTGACTTATCCAACACCTCTTCTTGTGGCACCTTTCCCTTTCTCAGAGATTCAGTAGCGGTCTTCACAGACTCTATCCATGCAATGCTGGGATATCCATCGCTCTTGCGTCCACATGGCACATCATGTGCATTGCTGAACGTGTATATGTTGACAATATTGGTATAAGATGATGCAACAACTAGGTATTGTGGATATGCTGTGAACATGGGCCTAGGATCTAAGTTGAGAAGACCTTTGAGATAGTACAACCCAAAGGCAGACGCACAAAGTACCCGAATGGTGGAAAGTGCAACATCCGAATGGAAGGTCGTAATATAAATGTAGCTACTCCTGTTAGATGCTCGAGAATGTTCTTGGGAACCACCTTCAATAGATAGATTACATCCACCATGAAAGTGGAGCTGAATGATTCCAAAGACCAAGAATGAAACAAAATGTGCCACGCATTGAGGCCTCGGCTCGTTTCCTGGGACAAGAATGAACTGATATATCATCGTGGCAACGTACACGGTCTGCAGTATAGCATTAAAAATCGGTGTCGCGTCACCCAAGGGCCAGGCCTTCACATTCGGCAGTTCAGTTAGAGGGGATGCCAGATCGGTAGCGATGAACATAGTCAGCAAGAAGGCCGTTGAATTGAATGATGAAAGAATGAATGATACAACTGTGTGCACAAGTCATATTTGCAGTCCAAGCATCCGAAAAAGGCTATGTCCGCTATGATAGGTGCCCCTAAGGATGGTCAGGGTGTAGACGGTGGAAGTGAGAGCTCCATTCAACCAGCGTCGCCTCTATAAGAGAGAGTCGACAACGTTGCTAGGCACGTCTGTTTCTGCTCTAGCCCGAGGAACATACCTCGAGTGCCATCCTGAGCTGGCATTGACAATCAATTCGGGGCAGAGAATTCCGTCTTCTGTAACGTAGCGATTGTTCTGGGGAGCTCCCGCAGCATCGAAGTCTGCCCTATCCAGTCGCGCGGATCACCACGGAAATGTCTCCAGAGGACAGCCAATGACTGCTCGAAGTCTGCTCACCCACCGCAGCAGAGTAGTAGTGACGTCCAAACAAGACATCTGTTTCTACACACGTGTTCGCTACACAAAGGAATGTAGAATTGTGATGCAAATGCATCGTAGATCTGACATTGCCCCGAGGCGCGCCAAGAGCTGGCCCGGTTAGTTGAAACTAGGCGCGCAGACCGCAGACTGCACACCGCGTCAAGAACAGAACCATCCACGGTGAAGTATCCAAACAAGCAAGTCGCATTAATGACAGCCGTTCGACCAGATGCAATAACGGGTTCTGCTCGCTATCTAGTCAATACTCAAACAGACAATGAACAGCCACACAACTTCTTGCCCTCATCGAGGGATCTAGGTATGGAATATCTATCTCGGGGCCTAGACCTCCTAAACATCTAGGCAAGGTGGGAATATGTACCATAGTATTTCGAGCGCCACTGGAAGGCCTGTCCATTGTAAGACAAAACCTCGAACCATTCTCACTGTATGTCGAGGCTGTCGACAGCTTCCATCCTACGTGATCAATTAGCTTCACGCGTGCCTGATCAATGATGACTGCATTTTGTTCGAAGTGCACGAGCTGACTTGATGGCTATGCATCTCATTCTTAAGTATGACGGGTTCAAAGCGGTGGGGCGCGACATCTTCGAGAGATCGATTGCCACAGGATCTACGGATCTGGTTCTTTAGTATACATACAGACAAGGTCAAGCGGGCGGTACAGGTCTGTGAGGGGTTTTAGTCCGTCTTGGTAAGTTCTACACAGTTTGTACCTTCCAGAGTCACACTGTGTGGGCGCAATACGTAGTCACAATGAAGACATCTCGTGCCACTTGAATCATGCAGTAAGGCCAACTTGGATTCGCAAGCTCATACACAAAGATCTACGCGAGTCGCTGACACATGAAAAATACTGCTACACAGCCAGTCAAACGAAGCAGCAACACAGAACATGAGCAAACAGTGTCGAGGCCGTGAAAGGGTATAAATTAGGATTAATTGTATGCCAGAGAATATAGGCAAGATGCATGCCCGATCCAAAACTCATATCTCTTTTCCTCAATCCTCCGGACGTCACAGGCTGATGGTTCCCTGATCCACATAAAAAGCGGCCCTAAGCCGAGACGCCAGCGTTGTCGGTATCGCGTCTGTGCACATTTCGTGCAAACATCTTTGCCGTGGAGCTTGGGTTGGTGCAAGTACCGGCCATGCTGGTTGGGAGACAGATACCACCACAGCAACCACCGACGCAAGTGTTGCCAGCAGCGCAGTCCTGG
>JAOSBN010134697.1:15256-27881 GCA_027563595.1 Erythroxylum suave
TAGTGTTAGGGAAGCAGACGCCATTCTTCGAGTCGAAGCCGAAGCAGTAGCATTGTCCCTTGGTGCCGCAGTAGTTGTTGGAGGATTGCTGGTTGGGAGCGCAAGTGAAGACGTTGGTACAACCATATGTAGGTTGCGTGCAGTCGACGGTGTCTTGGCCGGCATTGGTGAACGCAGAGTTCTTCGTGTTCTTGAGATAGCAGAACTTGCTGTTCTCGTTGTAGGTGGCAGAAGCGCAGTTCTTCTCAGAGGCACAAGCCTGAATACAACCTTCGAAAGTGCCAGTCTGCATGTTGGCGTAGTCACCACCAGCGCGGTCAGTGTTGCAGCTAACAGTGCACGTGCGGTCACCAATAGTTCGAGTTCCTGCGGTACATTGAGGAGCTGGGGTTGATGAGCCTGTGGCGGCGCTGCAGACGACAGTGTCTTGACCGTAAACGTAGTTGGCAGTGGTCAAGGTTCTCTTCAGGTAGCAATAACCGCTGTTCTCGTTGTATGTAGCGGAGACACACAAAGATTCAGCCGCGCAAGCTTGAACACATCCTGTCAAAGTACCAGTCTGCATGGAAGCGTAATCACCACCTGGACGATCTGTGCCGCAGCTAAGAGTGCACGTACGGCCGTTGACTGTTGATGTGCCGCTGTAGCACATATCAGCGAAAGCGACGTTGGCAATAGCCATGATCGAAAGGAGAGTCTTGGAGAACATCTTGTCGTTTGTAGAGAGCGAATATCTGCTTTGAACGAGTGACTGAGTAAGTTGAGGGCGATGCAGTTCCGTCGATAAGAGTCTGGGGTCAGTCAATATATACTAGAGAGGTGTTGATGCCAAGTTGAGCCGCCCATCCAGGAGCGGCTTCACCGAATCTCTTTCCTTCTCGTATATTTCGAGTCTCAGCTTGCGGCAGACTGGTGGTGTTCAGCCATCAGCCACGCTCTCGCCTCTCTCTACCAAGTCGGTCATCGCGATGGAGCCACTTTTCCGTATTGTCGCTTCGATGCGACTTTCTTCACAGTGGTCAGTTCCAACCATGTGCGTGGTGTGCAGATTCCAACTGGCCGACCAACGCCACGACCTACCAGCCTGGGACAAGACTTTGTGAGATGTACCAACATGAGGAACGAGGCCTCAGCAAAAGTGCTGGTAGTGGAGATTACATCTGAAGCTTGGAGGACAGAACTTGATGTTAGTTCCGTCAAGCCACAATTATTTCGGAAGCCTGCGTAGCTCCAAGGTTGGGGGTCATGTCATGATTGGGTGCTGCGAGCCACCAGTAAATTGTTCGCTTCAGATACGATTCTGGAAATTGCACGTGGCTTCGGGTAGGTGTTTTTGGTAGCCCGTCTAACGATGATTGAACTCTAGATCCCAAAAGAGCACACGGGATCATTGACACTCAATGGACGCTCCGCAAGTTTGTGACCTGTCCCGTGTCTGTACAGCCAATCGACCTGCAAAGCTGGGGAATGTGTCCCTGCGTTCAGAGTCCCCGTACCCACATTCTGCACCAGGTCTCTTACGCCAGACATGATAGTGTGGTACATTTGCTCATTCCGAACTCCAGTCCTGGCGATGCTGTGCCACATACGGAAAGGAAAGCTTAGGCCCAACTGCTAGGTCAAATCTAGACTCTCGCCTAACCGCCCTGTTGAAGACCAGTTTTGGCGGCTGTCTACAACCGTTGTCCTGGTCAGCACGAAGACACCACCCTGATGCGACAGCTAGTTTCTACCGCTTCAGTGACTACGAGAACGTGGAAATTCCTTCGCGGCTCACAGCCGCTTGTTCAACCGCCATGCTTGAGTATTACAATATGTCGCACCTGACTATCTAGGTACTAGAAGTTAGGGGTCTTACTCACGTGGCTCTGATCGCCAACGATCTGTCACTATACATGATAGTACAAATCCGATTGCTTCTTGATCTACATCCGGAAGGTCTTGAGTTGGGAAAGTGTTTGTTTTGAACTCGGGTAATCCTGTCTTGAGACGTCTGGTCAGGAGTGATTGGGGGGCATGTGGCGGTCAGCCACAAAACGTTCCAGGAGGAGATTGCCGGACTGATGGCGCCCATAAATCGCGCTCGCCAACACAAAGTCTAGATTGTCAGCGATCTTCAAGGTTATGCAATAGCCTCGTCGAGCTGGTAACTTCTGCGTATGACTTGACGAAAGTCAGTACTTCTTAGAAACCAGTTGCTCTCGCCAGGTGTTGTGCATTTCACTCATGTCAAGCAACTCAAATCCTACCCCGGTGATTGAATCATATGTCCACAATACCGCCACCTCGTGTCAGCCGAGATTTAACACAACTTCCGAGTGCTTGTCTCAGCTAAATCGTCAGGTGGAGGGGACTCTAACAAGGATGAAACCTGGGGTGGCCGAGAAATGACCTGTCTTTCAGGCTGCCCGCTGCGGTTCCGCCTTGTCGCTCAAGTTGTGACGCAGTGACCTGATTTTTCTGACATTCTAAAGATCCATATGTACCCAGCCATGCAGTACTGTACCCATGTTTGCTCGTATCTCTCAGATTGATCATCTGCTGTCTGGAAAGGTCTAGCTGGCTGAGACTGGAGTGATTCATGGCATTTCTCGTCCTGACCAGCAAACAGTGCAGAAGTGCCGTCGCCATCATCTCGCAGTTTTGACGGCCTCATTGTGAACTCAACTGCATTTCTTGTGATCATATCGTTCTGGAGATGTGTGTGCGAAACAATCTCCCATGCTTCACTGCCGCAACAAATAGATTCCGATCTCATAGAGCAGTCTAATTTGAGCCATTTTCGCTGTTTGATCCCATTGTCCAGAGCCAAGAGCATTGCATCATAGCCTATTGAATCCTTGGGCAGACCAGACAAAGACTCCATTTACGACATGGACAAAAGATCTAGCTTGCGGGAGGAGGCGTGTTTGCCCCAAGCTGAGGTGTGAGGCAATGTCGTAGGCATTTTGATTACCTTGAGTCTCATGCATTACCTTACTTATCAGCTGATATCGCAGACGCAGTCCCAAAATCAACATGTCAATCTGAAGCATCAATTGTCAAATTGAGAAAGAGCGAGGGAACTTGTCACGAGTTGGATGTTAGGTCCCCTATCATGAGCCGGCATAGGGTACGTTGCCGCGAACATCCATCAATATTGAAGCAATTCGTACCTATTGCACGCGCTTCAGAGCAACAGCAAACGCTGCTGTTCAGAATATCTTACGGTGTTCTCATGATGTGCCACTCGCTTCTCGAACCTCACAGCTCGTAGATTTTCCGAACTCTTCAGATACATACAGCACGTCAGAATTGGGACCTACCCAAATGCTAGACTTATCAGAAGTTTGCGGGGACCTAACGGGTAGTCTTTGAAAGTCCATCTTACCAGTGTCGCCTCGAATCGGCCCCAAGTAGTCTGATGCTCCTGTGCTGGTGAAGTCAGAGACAAATAGCCAACGTACACACCTAGCATCGATGACTTGCGGCATGAGCATCCAAGTGGCAGCTTTGCGCACCAGCACCGCTGTTAATCATATACTCTGACTCTCTAACCAAGATGAGGATATCACGATGACGAGTTGCGTCCAGTTTGTGCAGTAGAATCCATCTGAGGTGAGTGTCAAGATATTCCAAAAGACTCAGACGTTGAGACAAATTCAACATACCATATCCTCGTTCGACTTGGCCGTGCAGCTGTAATTTACCAAGGTTAGCTCTACCAGCAAATCGTCATCAAAACTTTGTCTCATCGGACCATTGCAGGTCTTCCATCGCGACCTCAGACATTCAATGATCTTGTGGATGGACTCATCTCCGCGATTATTCAATCTCACACACACGCGCGCGAATAACCATCTGCAGGAATGCCTTGCATCCACTCAATTCACGTTACTCAGGTAATCCTCGCGAGAAATCCAGAACGCAGTGCGTGTTCTCCTTTGCCGCTCGATCAGGGAGGATCTGGCACGAACCGGTGGGCCGAGAACTCCATGAGCGCGTCGATCCATCACGCAAGCGAGCGTGGGGAGAGTTTGACAATTCTTCAACCCCAACCCTGCACATGTGAAATCCGGACGTCAAGCAACAGGAATGGTCACCAATGAGCGATCGGCGCGTCGATTGACTTTGGCAGGATGTAAAGCGACTTCATGCGCGACGACAGAGAACCTATGTCCTTCTGTAACGTGGCCCTAATGCATGTTTGAGCCAGGTATATGGGCTGCAAGAGTACGATCTCGGTGAGACTGCAAGATGGGCGCAGTGTCCTTTCGAAGACACCCAGAGCAACAACGTTTCACAAGCGCCGACAGCTGCAGATACACTGCAGAAACGAACAATGAGATCATGCTCTATCAGTCTGCACCCTGGATCGAAGTCGACACAGCAGGCATTGTTGAACACTGCACACTTATAGATTCAAACTCTGCCTACTCACTCCAAATGTTCTGAGAAGCTACTCTATAAGCACAAAAGCATTCCCAATCACTAGTGACCTTCACCAACCATGTCAGCCCGCAACGCCCAAGTGCTGGTCGCAGACGAATTCCACGACGCGACCCGCGAACACCCAGCAATGAAATGGATGGAGAAATGTAAGCTCGCACCGTTCACCCCATCACCTCTCCTCTCCCAGCACACGTCCACCCAGAAACTGACGCCACCACAGTCACCCAATTCCTCAACACAGGCGACACAACGAACGCAGCGCACTGGTACAGCCCAGACTTCATCTACGTGGCGCCGACAGGGGTCGAAACCACAGGCGGCAAACCGGCGTGGATGGCCATGTACGCGGAATACGCGCACTTCAAAGAATACCACCACGAGCCGTACTCGATCGTGTGCTTCGAGGCGGACAGCCACGGGTGCGAGTACGAGATGGTCGGGCAGGCGCAGGTGTATGGCGACCTCAAGGGCCCGGCGGACAAGGTGCCGCGGGTGACCAACCCGAAGGACGGGCGGGAGTGGGACACGGTGCGACCCGGGGCGTGGCATTTCTGGTACGAGAAGGCCGATGATCCGAAACATGAGGGCTACCAGATGAAGAGGATGCATATTATGATGGACAGTGCGCCGGTCACGGCGAGGATGATGCACAAGGGCGTCGTGCGGCCGGAGCATGTGATTGATCAGCATGTGAAGATTTAGGAGGTAGTTCATGTATTAACAGTGCTGTTGCCATCGCGTGTGTAGATGGTAGTTCCATCTGATAGTATCTCCCAACCACGAAATAGGGTTCCTTTGGCAATGTTCAGCATTACGTAGCATTTCACTCACCAAGCTCTGACTGATTGATGGCATTGTCACTACACACTCACTTACATTTCACAAGGAAGGATTTAGACTTACATGTATATCATGACTCTGCAGCCTAAGGTTCAGCAGCATGGCTATAGAGCACTATACCTCCACTTCTGTGAACGCTAGCTCTTGAATCATAAATTTGACCGGTAGAAGTAGCACCCTCCTCGTCACTCTAGCAGCTTCGAGGCGAGTGAATGAGGAACACTCGAAGACCTTCTTTCGCTGTACTCTTCATGCTATGTTAGAACATCAGACTCGTGCACTGTCTGCTGCCTGTGAATGAGCAACAGAGCATTCAATTAATGATTATCCTTCGTTCTCTCAGATGAATAGTGTTACGGCTCGTCCACTGCAAAGACGGACACGTCTCGTAGCGGTGTAGCAATCAGTTCCAAGCGATTCCCCGAAGGTTCGAAGATTGGAGTATTCTGGAACGGAGCGATCCATGTGCCGGCCCCAAAGAGCTCCAGTTGTACCTCACTAACACCGCTTTCAAGAAGATGAATTCTGTATTGTAGCCCAGATCCTGACGTAGGTGTATCACAGATGATCGACACGAACCTCATGTCAATCAAAGATAGCGCGAAGAATGATACGTTCTTGGTCCAGAAAGAGCTGTCCGCCGCAATCAATCTATAAGGAACCGCGGGACAGATCGGTCTGTAGTAAATGTAAACATAAGAGTTGCCGATCCTCAAACCGTTCGTGACGGGAATGATACTGAAGATGGCGGCTTCGGATTCTTCAGGCGTCCACATGCTGGTATGTCCATATCGAAAATTCGGTCCAACAGGAAGCTCATCAGTGGACAGTCGAAGTTTGAACTCCGTCAAGAGATGACTCGTGGATAGTGGCTCGTTTGAGATCAGAGTGCTCGTCATATAACGCGTCGAGACAGCTGATGACACATCAACATGAGCAAGTGAACCCGGTTCGATCCAGCCCAACCGCTGGCTCAGTCTCCGCGACCGCACGCTAGGTATTGTCAGTCCGACCTGAGATACCCTTTGGTCTCTCAATCACACTCTCCAGCAGTAATCGGTGCGCAGAACTTGTCAAGAGCAGCAGTGCCAAATACAGTATCGAGGCCGAGGGCAATCGGAGTATCTCAATTGTTCAAACAACAAAAACAACCGTATTTCGGCCCATTATACGTCCACGTAGAGGGACTACATGAAATGTGAAGCATTATGTCGCTTCAATTATGCAGAGAGCTGCACGAAGAAAACAGTCGAGTTCGAATTACTGACCACAATGTATCCATCATACAAGAGCATTTGCTGCTAGCACGACGCGTCTATGTCCAAGAACGCGGACATGTGTGGAGGGCATGAGGACTACTCTCCTTGGCTGCGGAGATTTGGCCACAAAGGCTTACTGCTCATCATGGCCAATCATGGCACCTCCTTGGTCGCAGAATACACCTAATGCTCATGAACTTGTGTGCATTATGTCTCAAAGGAGAGTGTATGCAGCCGTAAAGCTTGCAATCGCGAAATACAAACGCTACATGATATCGTCACTCCTCGCTCATAACACAAACCTCGATTTTACTCAATGAGTCGAAGGATACGAGCTCAGCTAACTTCGAGTCAAGCCTGGAGAAACGCTTCACTCCCCAGCGCTTGTCGCGTTGGTACCCTCTGTAATAAAGACCGTAACGTTGTTTGGTACTCCATCATTGTCCAAGGTCATGTTACCCGACAAGCTGCTTGGATGGCCCGTGCTTCCTTCCACACAGCCAGACCAAGCAGTGGTACCATTCAATCCAAAGGCTTGCTGCGCCACAGCTGACCATTTGGATGACTGATCAACAATCCACTGTGGACGATTCCACAACTTGCAGTCTGCCGCCTCATACACAAATTGGAGGGGTGTGTAGGTGATGTCGCCCTCGGCGATATTGTTCTTACTGTTGTAAGACAACTCATTGTTGTCGGTAAGGTTGCCACTGGCAGTGCGGCGAAGCATCAGCTCGCCATTGTCGAACAAGGCTGCCGATGTAGTGTTTTCAAGAGCAGAAATCTGATCAGCGGTCATGTAACCCGCAACTTCGAGGAGTTGGGTTGCCACTGTCTGAACTTGCGATCCTTTTACACCACCCTGACTTTGCATGGGTCCGGTCTGTGGTCGACCGCCAATGGCAATGGACTTCACCTTGGCCTGCCACTTGAGCAGGTGGGAGAAGATGGTACAGGTAGACGAGCATCGGCCATCACCAACAATGATGATATTGGCGGGCTCAAAGGGTTGCGGACCCACTGCTTGACCTCCGTAACCTGAGACGGTGAAGTTGCCCTGTGCATTTTGAGTGTACGTTGTGTTGGAATAATCCCAGCGGAAGAGATTTGTGAACTCGTCGCCATGGGCGGTAACAGGACCGTAGAGGTCTGACCAGCTATCGAATAAGACAGCGCTATCATTGAGATACTCACGACCATTGTAATCGCTGAAGCCACCATGGATGTCGTAATCAGTGATGTTGGAAGGATCAGCTTGCTCCACTAGTAAGGCGTTCTCGGTGATAGACTCGCCAATGACGTTGAGAGCGTCGGTTGCCCGCATGTTGCCGGCAGCATACGGCTCGATATCTGGAAACAATTGCTTGAAGGAGTCGTAACCAAGGATGACGTCTCCACCAGGGTTGTTCGTGATGTCAATGACGAGGTTGGTCATATTTTCAGTCCGGCACATCTCCAAAAACTGGTACATGACTGACTGGAATTCATCTGCCGATGCAGGCTCGAAAGTGCTGATAACTAACACAGCTGTGCTTTCAAAACCGGAGGTATTCAAAAAGTATCCGGATATGACTTGGTCCGAGGATATCACCACTGGGGCAGGATAGCTGGGATCTATATCGGCTGAATCTCGCTTGACGTTGAAAGATCGTCGCATCATTTTATGGGACGAAGTATTCCTGACTGATCGACGCAGATCCTTGGTGGGATGGCAGAAGGTTTGGGTGAATGAAGGACCGTCGTAGACATCTTGAAAGCTGTAAGTTGTCGTAGCATAATTTGGAAACGATGCGGTCGTTCCGTTAGCAAACGTGATCGTTGTGCCATCACCACGAGTAAAGCCCTGTGCAAAGTCGAAAGATCCGAAGTAGTGAAGACCACTAGCCAGAGTTGGTCCAGACATGAAGTCGTTGAACAAGGCATCGAGATCCTGGTATAGCTCGTTTATTGGGTTTTCGATCTCTGACATTATGAAATCTGTCGCGTTTAGACCGTTGATCTGAACGATAGCTGATGGAATAGGGCCAGAACCATTGGCGTATGCCACGACCTCATCTACAGACGGTCAGTCCATGATCAGACCCCTGATTAGCTTTCAAGATGAAACCCACCATGAAGATACATGTCCGGCAACTGTTCTCCATCCAGGGAGACCATATCAACTTGGCCAAAACCGTTCCGGAACGCAAAGACGTTCATGCCATCCATAACGTAATTGAAATGTCCGTCATGTGCTTGGCCGATGATCGCGCTCACGTTTCGTTCAAAATAGATTTCGCTTGTCAAATTGTCTGAGGCCACTTGGAGACGCAACTCTCTCAAGTCGCCTGCAATATTCACTGCCGGGAAGGGATAATCTGATGGTGGATCTTCGAGCCAGGCTACTGTAGTCTGCCACTCATACATGCCCAGGAGTCCGTCAATGATCCTGAGTGCATCGTCTTTTACGATGGGTGCAGAGACGTAGCACGCTTCAGCCAGCGATGCCGGTATGTTTATTGTGGCTGATCTTGACGTTAGTTGGTTGTGTTCGTGAGCAACAATATGCCTTACAATTGGACTGCACGATGCTGGCTACCTGTGCACATGGTTCTTGTGTCAAAGGAGATGCTGTGCACGCAGCGGCGATAGCTAAGGCAGAAACAGCGCGCTTGAATGACATGTTGAACAGAGGAAGAAGAATTTCCTGGATGAAGACGTTGTACTCAGCATCATCGCGGCGACGTGCAGTCTATATAAGTTTGATGGGCGCAATTAACAAACCTTGACCGGCCGGCCGGCCGTCCATGCAAAGTAGCATAGCGATTGATGCTATCGAGGCTGAGTCAAGAATGATCTGATATTTTCGTCTTCATGCCTTGTCAGGCTGAACGTTAGAATGTCCGAAGCAGTGAAGGTCTGACCCATCATCCTGCTTACGCACCCCACACCGTCAGGCCAGCCTTACGGACAGTGGGCGGATGCTAAATTTGTCTACGTGCATATCGTTGCATTATCGTGAGT
The DNA here is from genome assembly GCA_027563595.1 of Erythroxylum suave. Lineage (NCBI taxonomy): Eukaryota > Viridiplantae > Streptophyta > Magnoliopsida > Malpighiales > Erythroxylaceae > Erythroxylum > Erythroxylum suave. The sequence continues at coordinate 24,790 of JAOSBN010134697.1, forward strand.
GAGATGTGCTCAAGATCATTTCTGTACCGTTGCGTAGTTATGCGTGCGTCTCCATTGTCGATACACAAACACCAAATCTCTGCATAACAACTATGCGTCAGTGCATCTGTAAATTGCGCAACAGTGAACGGTAAGAAGGAAAGCCCACTTGAAAGAGCTAACAACCAGCCAAAGAGCATGCATCGGGCAAGACATTCAGTCGCGAGTCCTGGGTGCATCCTCGACCTGTAACATTGAGACTGTCTTTTCCCACTCTCAGAAATAGATTTTCAATTGATTTGTTGCGGCGGCCTCGCAAAGGTACTCGACTCGGTTGACTATTGCGCTCGTTACCCTTTAGAGAAACATCCTGTCTATCACGGACGATCCGATGTGAATTATGTAAGGAGCGAGTGATGATTATCTGCATCTCTGGGATTTCCACGCGTAACGCGTGGATCGGTGGACAGACAAGCAGACATGGTGACTTATTCTTGGCCAAAGCTTAGCGGGATCCTGGGTGGTCGGGCCTATGGCCAATATGCGAGGAGTCACCCTGGAAGCTGGAGACTAGTCGTCGATTTGTGGATTGTGAAGCTTTGGTGACGCCATCTTCTCCAGACTTTCATCCCATTGAGACATGATCAATCGATAGGGCTCCCAAGTCCTATAGCAAGTGACCCTACACTTTCAATCTTGACGAGCATGGGAGTTGCTTGCTCGACGTGTTGTTCCCTCTCCTCGATGACGCAAGGCGTCTATAACTTGCTCGTCCATGAATTTGTTGAACACTCTATGTTGATGTCCGCCGATTCTGGCTCAGACTAGAGCCTACCAGTGATGAGATTGAACAGCTTATCAGTCGGTAGATTTCTCGAACCTCTGCTCCGTTTCGCCCGAGTTGCTGAGGAACAAGCATAACCCATTGGTCATAAACTGCCTGTGGCAAAGCGGCCCTAGCGAAAGGTTCGACGCCCTTGCGCAGTCAGATGGTCCATATGGATAAACGTTCAGACATGTCAGCACAAATATAGTAAATCAGCCCCTCGTTGTGACGAACACCGATCTTGAAAATCATGAGTCAGCGATTTGCAAGCAAAGTATAGTACTTTGTAATTTGGCTAGACCGGCAAATAGTAATGTGTTGTGCCCAACGCAGACTTAACACCAATGCTTATGGCGTGTGTCGTGCTCCTGTCCTTGTTGTTGAGACCTATCTGTGCTCCAGCGGACTTAGTCACAATTGGTCATAGACAGACTTTGTCTTGACCGGTGTTGTCCGTACTTGGTGAGGCCCGGGAAAGTCTTCCCGTCTGGCACGATAAGCTTGTCGCTTACGGATTGCCATGCCAGGCTTGCCATGTGGGGGGCATTGTTTGGTCAGACCAAGAAAAGCAGTCGTTGCCGAAGTGTCGAGCGATTCTGGTTGATTTTTCACATTGACTATGCTCACATCTTGGTCGAGTTACTGTTGACGAAATCCTGGCAGCGGTCAATCGCGTGTAAGTCTCGGTTGTCACGATGGCCACAATATTTCAGAATGGCCCAATCATTGGAAAGCCAGGTACAGACGGTACTTCAGCGGCAGATTGCATGATGATCCAAGACGATGTGATTAAGCATCTCGGACCTCTAGATGATGAAGCAGTGGCGGAAGCACGGAAAAACGGTACAACAACCATCGTTGATCTGGGTGGCCGCACCATTCTTCCGGGCTTTGTCGATGGGTAAGCCACGCTGATCCTGGGATAATCCACCGTCTAATAAATCCGAGGCACATGCATCTGCTCATGTTTGGCCAATCACTCGATAAATTCGACATTGAGGGGTGTAAGAATCTTGAAGAGATCCAGAGCGTCGTCCGCGCGGCCGCAAAGGCCAAGCCTGATGCTAAACGGCTGTTTGGGGCGGGATGGATACAAGCGTCGACCGACAGTGTAGCACTCGCGAGTATGATAGACGGTCTCGATGAGCAGGATCGACCCATCTTCATCGATGCTCGGGACTTGCATTCTGCTTGGTGCAACACAGCTGCGCTGAAAGAGCTACAGGTCCAGGACATGTCAGACCCAGCAGGTGGCCACATTCATCGCGACGAACATGGTAACCCGTCAGGCCTTCTCAGTGAAGGTGCTGCCACGAACATTGTTTGGCCATACATTGCGAATGCATGCACACGCGAAGAAAACCTGGTACACGTCGAGAAGGCGATCCAAACGTACAACGCGGCTGGCTATACCGGCATGATCGAAATGGCTACCGATGACAACCTGTTTCAATCCGTGCTTGCACTGCGAGAGCGGAGAGGTCACCTGCCCATTCGCTTGGCTATGCATTGGATCATCCTCCCCTCTAAGACTGAGGAGGAGAACTTATCCCAAGTCGATCGCGCAATCGAGCTGCACAGGCAATACAACCTCTCTTCCTCTCCTGATCTACGTATAGCAGGCATCAAGGTGATCTGTGATGGTGTTGTCGACGCTTGTACGGCCTCTTTGTCACAACCGTACTCCTCGACCGGCACCAATGCCGATCCATTATGGCCGGCTTCCCACCTCAGATCTGTAGTACACAAAGCTGACACTGCAGGTTTGCAATGTGCATTGCACGCTATTGGTGATGCCGCAGTGAGATTGGCAATCGACACCCTGTCATCGCTGCCAACGCGAGGACGGCGTCACCGCATCGAGCATCTTGAACTTACCTCGCCTGAAGACGCAAGAAGGCTCGGCGAATGGGGGATCACAGCCTCAGTGCAAGCCGTGCACAGCGATCCAGCTATCCTCAGAGCTTGGCCGACCTTGATCGGTGAGGAGCGCCTGCGTCGAGCGTTCGCATATAAGGAGTTCCACGATCATGGAGCTAACGTTGCCCTGGGCACGGACGCACCGACTGCTGCGCATTTACCGTTTCCGAACCTATACAACTTGACAACGCGACGATCAGCAAAGGAGAGGGACAATGAAGCCCGAACAAACCCACAGTTCGCGCTGTGTCTGGCGGAGGCACTGGCGGCAGCGACGTACGGATCTGCGTACTCGTGTTTCGGAGACAAGAGGGTTGGCAGTCTCGAGGTGGGCAAGAAGGCAGATTTCGTCGTGGTCAAAGTGGAG
>JAOSBN010134704.1:0-27879 GCA_027563595.1 Erythroxylum suave
CTTCCTCTTCTTCTTCTTCTTCTTCTTCTTCTTCTTCTTCTTCTTCTTCTTCTTCTTCTTCTTCCTCTTCTTCTTCCTCTTCTTCTTCCTCTTCTTCTTCTTCTTCTTCTTCTTCTTCTTCTTCTTCTTCTTCTTCTTGATCTTAATTTTAATCAATCCTCCACATCTAAGATAATATATCATATTAACCAATTAAACTCTTTGCAATTAGTTTACTAAACTGTTGCTATAAATTTTCCAATAAGAGTATTAACTTTAGCTTCCAATTGTCCGATTCTGAGACCATGTCACCTTCTAACACCTCATTGATGCTAACATCATCTCAAGTTCCATCTTCTCCCACTTAAAGGGTTACATCACATATAGCTAGATATAATATCTGCATAAATTATAATTTATTTCATTTTTAATTAATTACACATTCCATACAATTCTACATATCAATTGATGAGATATTCTTTTATAGGACATATAACTCAGCATTAATACAACTATGCATCCACCCCATGCAAGGCACAACACCTATGGCCTCTATAACTTAGTAGAACCTATGAACATACTTATACAAGTGGCTTAAAATGAAATGTCCCTAACCAAGATGCTTATAATCATCAACATCAACTTTACTATCTACGGTTGCATTCCGATATTATAATTGGCATTTAGACATAAAATGCCTAACATGCATAAAAGGAAGTTTTGTTAAAAAGATTCCTCCATGTGCCACAATGTATGAAATTCCTTCATCTTCTTAAGTAGGGGATTAGGACCTCAAAGAAACTAGAAATAGCTAAAGGTCTGTCTTCAAATTAGGAAGTACTCTTTACTTTATTGAGTGCACACTTGATTGTAATTTGGTGATCACTGACTTTGTAAACCTCCTTAAACATTGTTAGTTTAATCTCATCAACTTTTTGTGTATACTTATTAGGTCCTATTCAAAACTGTTATAATCCATACAAGGTTATCACTACTAATATCCTCCACTTGATCCTCCCTTAGTTTCAATGTTGGCTCATCTAGATCAAACTAATCATATAACTAATAGTAGACATCCCACCTTTTCCTAAACCTCTCCATCACTTAAAGTTCATCAAATCCCATATCGATGGCCTACTTTGGTTGCTCTAGAGTAAAGCTCTATATAAATTTGAAGACCTTTTCGAAATAATAACACATTTGACAAATCTCCAAATGCTCATTGAAAGTACTCATAATTAAATAATAATGATCCTTAAATCACCAAACTATACCAATTTAGTTTGATTTGATCCAAAGTTCATACCTTGTTCTTAACGCCTTCTTTAAAGACTTCTCCTATAGACGAGAACTTCATCTTGGACTATTTTTTAATTTTTAGATCAAAATAATTTTACCTCATAATCACATTAATTTTAATAGAATGCTTGCTCACTTCCTTCCTTTAACCCTTTATAAACATCCTCTTTCCTTCATGTGGGAAAAGATTGTGTTATAATTACAATTTTGTACTTATTATATGGATTCTGACAATAGAAACAAAATTTTCACTAATGCAAACCAAATATTAGAACCAGACATAACATCTATAAAAACAAAAGAATATTTGTTAATAAATCTTCAATACGTAAGGTTATAAACTACGAATTCTTAACTAATGCCAAGAAAAACACAAACCAAGAGCACCATATTATCCTTTACTCCATACCTCATCAACTTTGTTATTTTAAACAAACTCAAGACCCTAGAACCCTATCTAAACACATGTGTATACATATCTACCAGACATAAAATGTAAAAATATAAACTCCATAAAAATAAAAAGGAATATAGGAGAGATATTTTTGTTTACTTATTATATCTACTTCTTAATTGTTCATTGTATAAATGCATAAAATAAAATGAATTCGAAGAATTACGAGAGATTTAGGTAATTTGGTCTTGGATCCTACTTAACAATAAGAAATGAAGGAAGAAGATGCTATATACTATTAGGTAGGAGGAGTTATTTGAAGCTTATCAAGGAAGCTTCAGACAAAGAAAATTATTTTATTACTTTAAAAATGCGAACTACAATAATAAGTACAGCTTGGTATACAATCATTACCAATCTATGTCTTTATCAGTTCTCCTTCAAAAATTGTAACATGAGCACGATTGACCATATGGTTATATATTTAATAGTGTCCAACTTAAACTTTTACAAACACAGTCTGGCACATAGGTGTAGACCAATTTATTTCCTTCACATTGTCCATATAATAATTCAAACAAGAATAGTTGATAATATGAGTATATAGTTAATCATGTCTAATAAAAGCTTAAGGTATGTCACTATTCATGTCCATATTTTCTCTTTAAAATTTGCAATAAGAACGCGGTTAACCACGTGAGCATATAGTTAATTGTGTCTAACAAAACTATAAATGAAAACAATTTATTCCATAGGTATGTAGCAATGTGTGTCCTTGACATTGTCCCTTAAAAAATTCTAACAAGAGCATGGTTAATTACAGTTAATCATGTCCAATAAACTATTTAGTGGAAACAATTTGTTACATAGGCGTGCAACAATTTGTCTCCTTCTTAGTTTTCCTTTGGGTAAGTGTAGGTGTTACTTATCTTTAATGAATGATTTTCGTTTTTTCTTTTTATAAATGCATATGATATGGGATGTCAATAGTCATTTAATATTGTGTGTTGATGTTTGGTATTGCTTGTATTTAATCATAATATTTATGCTTTTTATTGAAGGTGTTACTTAGTTTTAACGAATTATGGTAATTTTTGTGCATAGAGATGGTATGGAATGCACTGAATTCTAGTATAGTTTGTATTGTGACATGGTATTATTTGCACTCAGTTATTGTATTCCCACTTTGAACTATATATGTATATCTATAATGTATAATAGTATTTTTGGTAAATACAAATGGTATGGAATGTATATAATTATAGTATTATGCGGGTTCATACTTGGTATTGTTAGGAATGTCAATTTTAGCCTGACCCGACCTAACTCGATCTTATTTTGACGGGAGTGACTAAGCCACAGGTGGGCCACAAGCTAAAATTATTTGGCCTGACCAAAATTTCAAAAACGATGCCATTTTTTAACTTTTTAACAAATATTTATAAGATTGGGTCAAGTCAGGCCAAGGGTCAGCTCCTGACTCGACCCAGCCTGCTATGCCAGGAGCAGCCTGGTCACAAGGTTATGCACGCTAAGTTTTACTATTAATAACCTTGGTAATTGTCGTAAATGCAAGAGTCGTTTGCGTAGTACCTAAGCAATCAATCCCACGAGGATGGGAATGAATCCTAAAGACTAAGGCAGCTAAGTTCGCAACTAATCTAAATTAACCAACTAAGGCATGAATGAAATCAATTGATAGTCAAATTCGAGAAATTAAAGTGCAATGAAAATAAACAAAATAGCAAGTCACACAAATGATCCTAAAACCAACCTAGAAATAACTAAAGAAGAGAAAGGGGGAAATCAATTTGAAATTAAGGAAAATCTACCAATTATGCAAATTCTGATTTAACGAGCCTAGACGGTCCTAGGGTGAATTACTCTCTCTCGAGTTATAATTTTTATCCCTAATTTAAATTATTAAAATTGCAATGTCTCGATCTACAATTGATCTAAAACCTAAATTAGTTCTGAAATTGCCTATTAACCTATCGAGAGTCTGTGCTCGATCTCTCATTACATGACTCTACCAAATTGATTCAATTCTCTACCTATTGATTTACCTAACTCTCGTTAGCCTAAACCAATAATTTTCACTGGCTCACCCTCTCAGTTTATTGCCAAGTTATGAAGATTTGATATTGAATCACAATTAAATCGAAATAAGCACCATCAAATAAATCTCATTAATCTCAAGAATCAAAATTACCCAAAGGTGAGTTTAGACAAAAGATCAACACTTAACAATAGTCAATCCAATCAATACTCAAATTTCATACAATAATGAAATCTAAATAAAAAACGAAATACTATTGGAATGGATCTTAGAGGACGCAACTGTGGGAAACTGCCTATTCCGGGAAGTACTTCATGTCAAACATATCTCCGTGCCTCTCTTCCTTTGTCTCCTTCCTCAATCGCTTCGCCTCTCTCTAGGTTGCTTCCAGATTTTTACACAAACTCTATGTTTTGTAAATTCTCTTCGCTCTCTAATAACTGTCGACAGATGCTATATAATGTTCTATTTATTCGGTGGAAGCCTTAGGTCAAACTCAGGGTTGAAACAGTCCAAAAAATCGCTCAAAAATTGGGTTTTCGTGTCAGCCCAACGTAGGGCACGATCGTGGTCCTGGGTGTCACGATCGTGGCTGGCGCTTTAACCTTTCTGTCACGAACGTGGCTTGGAGTGCATGATCGTGGCCTGACTTGATGTTCTCTATTACAATCGTGGCTTGAAATGCATGGCCATGGTCGTGCTACTTCTTTCTCTTCCTTCTCTGTCACGACTGTGGCCCATATGCACGATCGTGACCTATGTCTTTGAGCCTGAAACTCTTTAAATCTTCACTGTTCTTCCCTATTTTTCTGTAACACTAGCACACACATCAAAGTACCTCAAAAATATGCAATTTAAGCTCAAGAACTTTAACTAACTCGTAAAAAAACTTAATTACACAAAATGACCTAATTAAGTTCTAAATGCATACTCAACACTCATTTTAGCACTTAATGCATAACAATTTAACTCTAAAACATTATGCAAAACACAACTATCAACATACCCGCACTTAAACGTTTGCTTGTGAAAACAACAACACATAACATAACAAGCACACAATGCAATAATGCGACAATGGCTCTAATTTTCATGAAACAAATTTAACTTTGGACAAAACTATTCAAATTATGGTTAACCATTAACAAGCAAAATCTTTTGTTAGGGACCTTGAGCTAAATATGCAACTAAATTAAGACCTAGATGTTAACTTAATTGTCCTTTTCAATTGTAAACATGCATTAATAATTTTTCGATCCCTTAGACTTTTATAACTATTCCTAAGTATAATTTCATGAAAATTCAAGCTTATTACAAGTCAAGTATGTTTTTAATCATTTCTTTTTTTACCAGGACTTAGCCTTTTGCTCGGAGGCAAACATTTGTAATGAATGTTGATCCGGCTACTAGACCAAATCATGTATTAACAACTTGGTTGAAACGTCATTATATCATTTTTACACAAAGGCACACATTTGTGATGCGTGTCGATCCGATTACTTAGCTATATGACATTTTCAACTAGCTACTAGCTCTATTTATAACCACAAGGTCAGCGGAATAGTGAATATTAACGCAAATTTTTTATATTTTTTTTAATTACCTACTTTGTTACTTTTCAGTTTTCGTTTTCATGAAAAAATACTAGTCAACCTTGCTATGCTTAAACGGCCTCAAATTATGAATGAATGCGACAATCTAAAGGGTGATAAATTTACACTAAGTCCCAATTAGGCTGTATATTTATCCAAGGTCCTAATGCACTAATTTCGCATGCTGATGATCATTCACAACCTAATAGACTATGTCCAAAATTAAAAATTTTGCACTCAATTTAAGCCATTGACACATTCACACAATTCACAATGTGGCCTAATACTATCGTATAAAATTACACGCAAAAGAAGAAAAAACACAAAATCCCTCCTCATACTTGAACAACACATTGTCCTCAATGTGAGAAGGAAATCCACTAAACATAACACACAACAAATTGTAAAAACAAGAATTGAAGTAACACGAACAATTAAAAGTAACAAAATAAGACAAATATAAACAACGTAACAATAGACAAAAATAAAATATAATTAAAGACAAATTGGGTTAGTTTTGGATCCTACGGGGACGGAGGTGGTTATGGTGTCGGTGGTGGTGGTGGTGGTGGTATCTGAATCCCTTGAGCTTCAAAATACTAGTGCAGTCATCAAATTTCTCGGCTCTAGCGTTGTTGCATACGCATCACTTCCTTGAGCGTTCTATTGGTTTCAGACATAGCATCCAAAACCTTTGCCCAGCGTTGGTCTTCTTCCTCATCATCGTTAGATTCTACACTCCTCGAGTCCGCACGTGTCTGCTGAGGTGGTGCAGAGCTCAAACTTGCTTGAACTGCCCTAGTCCACACATGGGTCTTGTCATGAATGTCCCATAATTCCATGTTAATGGAGTAGATAATTTCCGCCTGAAATAAGTGATGGTGATCAATTTTGGCAGGTGAACTGTTAATCAGCTTCGATCCACTCCAAAATGTTCAGCGATGGCGGAGACCATGTACCCCATTCCCAAATGGTTACTCTGCTTTCACAGAGTTATAGTAAGAGCATTAAGCACATGTGTAGATGTGTATACCAGTATACTGTGGTCCATACACCACAGTATAAAAAGTTCCTTAGTCGAACACTTGTTCATCTCTGATTTATCAAAGACCAACTGACATATGAACTTGTGTAGCAACAAGTTTTCATGAGACTGGATAATGTTGTTATGAGCATTTTTAGGGTAAAAACGCTAGACTCTGGTGAGCTCGTGCCAATATTGGGAGGTACAGAAATCATCATGTTGGTCGACAATGGTGGATTCGGGGAATCCTCATATGTCGCACATAATCTCGACAATCAATTCATATGAATGCCCCCTAATCTAAACCATAATTCCTTAATGTTCTTGGGGTCGTAGGTCAAATTTGTGAAGAATTCTAGAGTGAGTACTTCGTAAACGGGGAATTGGGACCTAATGAATTTACCCCACCAGATCCTCTTCACTAAGTTCTCTACCCGCTCCCGTACTTTTATCTGATTTAAGGTATCAAAGTCAAAATATTTAGCCATAACAATCTGCCTAGAGCGAAGGGAACAGAAACGAGTACCTTCCTCCTCAATGTAAATAGGGAATAGGGCTCCGAAGTCCACTTCTTGGTTTTGTCTCCCCCAACCCATGACTTATTGGGCTCCGTCAGGCTCTCGTCGTGCCGTTTGCTTAATCCAAGGCATGACTGGGGTGAATGTGCAAAGTGAGTGTTGTAAATTCTAGAGAGAGGTTAGAGTGTTTAGAAACTAAACTTCTAGAGTGATAAAGTAAAAATGAAAGTGAAGGTAAAAGTTAAGTGAGAATTGAATATATAGGTGGTTAAAAGGGTAAATTGGTAAAAAGTTTCACTTTAAAAATGCGTCCTCCACATCAACTAAGGGGAAAGTAGCCACAGGCCACGATCATGACCTCCTAGTTCATGGTCGTTGCCAGTGCTTTTACTTTATCACCAAGCTTTTTCTTTTCCAATTCTTTTCCTTTCCATTTCACTCTATATGTTTACGTAGTCTCCCCTGTGATTCCGAGATCCTATTCCTCTTTTTTCTTTTATTTATCTAATGGAAAAATACACCTAACTACTGAATTCAACTAATTGACTAATACTACTTTCCAGGGGTTGCCTCCTATGCAGTGCTTCTATTTACGTCGATAGCTCCACGCTCCTTTTATGCTCATGGTGGTTGGAATGAATGGTTGGATGGTAGCATCACCATCACCCTCAAAGTCTGAATCTTTGCTACCATATGTCAATTGCCACCATCTGTAATATTTTCCTTACCTCACCTCCTTCTTTACTAACACTTCTTTCAGAGAGCTTTTGCGTAATCCTCAATGTCTTCCCATTCTTCTCGAGGTTCTGGTTTATTACGATCCATAGGCGTCGAAGGAGCTCCATACGCTTTAATAGTCACCCTAAAGTTCAGTTGCTTCTTTCCCACTCGCAGCGTTAGTTCGCCCCAATCTACATCAATCATGGCTCGTGCAGTAGCTAAGAACGGTCGTCCTAAAATGATCGAGGTATCCTCATCCTCCTTGACATCTATAACACAAAAATCCATAGGAAAAATAAATTTGCCCACTTTTACTGGGACATATGGTAAATTTTCTATTGGTCTATGCGTAGTCTTATCAGTCGTCCTAATCAGAAACTAGTTGGCACTAACCCTTATAGCCCAAATTTCAAGCTAAGAGTGTAGGGCATCATATTTACACTTACGCCTAGGTTCGCAAATACCCTCTCGATGATGATCTTGTTGATACTACAGGTAATGAAGAAGTCCCCTAGAACATCCTTCTTCACTATGCTAGGGGTGTCTTCCAGTGGTTGCTTCACTCCCTTTTCTGCGACAGACCCTTGTAGATTTAATTTAGCATGTATTTGTTCTATCACCTCCTCAACCTTGTTGGGCTCAATTTCTTGCAACTTTTCCTCTTCCTTTCTAACATATAGTTCCTTCTTCTAAAAAAAATGGTGCAAAAATATCCGTCAAGTCATTTGCACCGAATGTCTTACATTCTCACTTAGAAGGTCTCTTTTAGTCAATTGACCTTCTTCTTCCTCTTCCAACTCTTCATCCTAATTTTGGTTTATAGCGATGATACACTCCTTCGGATTTGTCTAGATGTTTCCAGGAAGAGTTCTAGCATTTCGAATGCATATTGCTTCTGTGAGTTGCCCCACTAGGACTTCCAAATTGTGGATTGACGAAATATGATTTTTTGTGACTTGCTCAAATTTATTTTTGAGCCTCCTATGTGCTTCTTCCATTCCTACTATCTTGTCTAAAATTTTTTCCAATTTTGAATCCATCGAGCTTGTCTTATCCTATTGGAAGCTCAATTGGCCTTGGGGTCCGAGCTGCCTTTCATTGTTGTTGTTCGATCAGGAGAAGTTTGAGTGATTCTTCCATCCAGGATTGTACGTGTCAGAGTAAGGATTATTAACTCTTCCACGTCCAAATTACGCACCCATATAATTGACTTGCTCCAGGTTGTCTTCTCTCATTAGGTAGCAATCCAACATATCATGATCCACTTGGCTGCATAACTCACACTTCATTTGTGTGGCCTTTACTTGACCCGTAGATGATTCTTTCATGTTACTGAGTTGTCGCATTAAGTTTTTAATCTTATCTTGCATTTATATCATCTGATTGGCAGCAACAACTCCCTTATGCTCTCTAAAGTTAGTTGGTTACCTACTACGTTCACTGGCCCACAAATAGCTATTGTTGGCCATCTCCTCTATTAGCTCCTCGGCTTCATCGACCATCTTTCTCATTAATGATCCTCCCTACATTACATCAATATTGCCTCTAGTAGGTGGGTTAACTCCATTGTAGAATGTCTGTAGCAGGAATTCCTTGGGTAAGTTGTCGTGTGGGCATCTCCTCTGCAAGTCCTCATACCGCTCGTACACTTTATAAATAGACTACTCATCTCCTTGTTGGAAATTAGTAATTTCCTTTATTATCTTGGTGGTCTTTATTAAAGGGAAGTATTTATCTAAGAAGCCACGCACCAGCTGCTCCCACATTGTAATGTTAGCGGGGCTCAATGAATGATACCAAGCCTTCGCTCTGTCTCTAAGCGTGAAAGAAAACAGCCTAATTCTTATTACATCTTCTGACATTTGGTGATACCGAAAAGTATCACAGATCTCACGAAAACTCACTATGTGAACATTTGGGACTTCGTTTGCCAATCCATAAAATTGGACGTTATACTAAAGCATGTTCAAGAGGGCGGGTTTAATTTCAAAAGAGACCACTTAAATAGGCGTTCTGGCCACTCCTTGGTTCGCTGGATTGAATCCTGGTTTCATATAATCCATAAGCGTCCTCTGTTGCTACCTTCCAAGTTTAACCTCTTGATCCGTGTTTCTTTGGAATTCTTCAATCGTTTGTACATCCTCAAGTTTGTCTTCTTCTTCTCGTTGAGCTTTCCCAAGGGTTCGTTCTAAACGTGTGATATCTAAATCTAAGTTCTCTGTTGTGCAACTCGAACCCCTCATGACCCTTGTGTTCATACAAGAGCACGATCCTATGTCAAACTAATGAAATATGAAACAATGATTGAAACTATCCTAGTGCCTTAAACTATAGAACCAAATTACCTTCCCTAACAACAGTGCCAAAAACTTGGTCGCAAGGTTATGCACGCCAAATTTTACTATTAATAACCTTGGTAATTTTCGCAAGTACACAGGTCATTCACATAGTACCTAAGATGTCGATCCCATAAGGAAGGAAATAAATCCTAAAGACTAAGGCAGCGAAGTTCACAACTAATCCTAATTAAACAACTAATGCAAGAAGTGCACGACCTTGGCCTGGCTGTTTCTTTCTCTTCCTTGTCTATCACGACCGTGGTCTCTGTCACGACCGTGGTCTATATGATTGATTGTGACCTATGTCTTTGAACCTGAAACTCTTTAAATCTTCACCATTCTTCCCTGTTTGTCCTGCAATACTAGCACACACATCAAAGTACCTCAAAAATATACAATTTAAGCTCAAGAACTCCATTTAACCCATAAAAACACTTAATTACATAAAATGACCTAATTAAGTTCTAAATGCATACTCAACACTCATTTTAACACTAAATGCATAACAATTTAACTCTAAAACATTATGCAAAACACAACTATCACGGCCCGGTTGATTGACGTACCTAGGTATTGTTTGTACTCAATCATGGTTTTAACTCAATTTCTTATTTTAAATACATCATGGTAATTTTTATACTGTCACGACTCAGAACCACTTCGGGCACATGACAACCACCACATACTTGGGCTAAGGATACTCATAGTACCCTTAACCCAGCTATGCAAGGCTAACTGAATATCAATCTCAACGGTAATACAAATTTTCCATACATAAAGTTATTTACAAACCACAAGACAATCAAAAGTTAATTTACAAAATTTAAAGCATATTGACATAATTATTTTAATAAAATAGTAAAACAGTTAAATGGTAAAGCTATTCATGAGCCACAATGTAACTAAAGTACAAAATAGAAACTACTCTCGTGCGGCAATGTCTCGAAACTGTCAAAAGATCGCACGATCTACTCAGAACTTCAAGCTCACTAAAATAACCTGTATAGTTAGAAAGCGGAGGGTGATGAGTACACTATGTACTCTGTGAGTAGGAAAAAAAAGCATACGTCTCGAATAGAACTCGATACACACCAAGATGGTATAGATAACCCATAAGTTGAATATACAACACACAGAAACACATAGGCCTAGCCTATGACTCAATGTATACTGGTTAGGAATCATATAGGCCTAGCCTATTAAAATCACTCATCCGGTGAACGTAGGTTCCAGTTCCAATACACAAAAGCACAAAAACATCACATGTATAAATCAAATATCGTCAAAAAAACAAATATTAGGTAAGCCAAAACAATCATGTGTGACACCACTAGTCGACCAAACTAGTGCGCCCACCCACAAATCCTCAGTGTTGTCTCGACTTTATCCATGGTGAGTCCAGATTATAATCGACAAAAGCTTCATGAACCTAGGTGATGACCTTGTCGATGTCCAGACCCTAGGTATGAAATCACCCACAAGTCCCGTAGAAAGGTATTGATACGGGGACTCGACTTTTATGTATTAGCGTCAACGGTACGGGGATCACTAAATCAATTGTGCCCATCACACGATTGGTCAATCGTTTTCTCACCAATCACAAAAAATCATATAGAAATATTAAGTATACAAAAAATCAAGTAAGGCATTATGCCTTTATTTATCGGCCCAACCAATAAAATGAAACCTTGTCTTGGCTCTAAGCCAAAAGAAAACATAAACATGCAGGATACATGATTTAACTATGCATATGAAAATTCCCAAACATTATCTCATGAAATAAAAGCCAATTTTTGTGCTTTAAATGCATAGTTGTTCAAAACAATGTCATTTCATAAATACATAAGTGTATTAGTATCCATTTAAGATTCAATTCCACTAAACATTACCTAGGCTCAAAATTCACATACAAGTCATCATACATGTCTTAGGGTGATCTAATCCCATACAAGAAATATGCTTTCCTCAACTTACTTCAAAGGATGGTGTACACTATTTGCCTTCAAAAATCCTCGGTACGAGTTCTTTGATTCCTAGCTCTCGAGCCTTTATATATAAAAAGTCATACAACGAAATTACTACCTAAACATAAATTTTTTTATAGTTGTATACCATCATATAAGTGTATAAAACACAATATCATTCCCTTTAAGCTATAGAATTCGACCATTTAGCTTCTCACATGGTTACTTCCTTACCCTTCACATTAGCTTCTCTTTTGCATTTTCTAAGGCATTTAATGCCTTTAACCCAATACTTGCTCATTTCGAAACATACTTATGCATATCTTTATCCATGCACATTAGGCTATTACTCATCTATCTAAGCAACAATTCAAGTTTACTCTAAGTAAACATGAAAGCCTCTTTCCAATGCACACTATCAAAATCCTTAAATCCTAAGCCAAGTTCACTTAGGCATTTTATCAAACACCTACTTTCAAGTCACATTTTCAAGACTTTATTATAATAATTCATACTCCTATCATGTCATATAGTAGCACTTCCACTCAATGACACATTCCACCACTCCATTCAAACCAACTCCCTTCATTTAAGCTACATTTATCAATTACATAACTCATTACATTAATCTACTTTTTGTTCATCATTTCGGCCCAACCTTAACCACCAGACATCTTCTTCATTCTTCATCATCAATTCACATTATACATGCACAATTAACACTATAGATCATTTAAATCATCAGTTTCAAAAGATATCCAAAAATTTACAACTTTCACCAATATGGGGCATTTTCAGTTTTGACTTAAATAACCATTGCTATGACACATTTCATTCACCTAAACCATGATTTATGCATTTCCAAGCATGGAGAACAACATATCTTAACACCAAACTCAAAATCCTAATGTAGAGAGAGATAAGACAAAATTTACCTATACTTTCCTTTGGTGATATCTTCAAATCCTTTGAGAATTTCTCAAATCCAATAATAGGTTTGGGTTCCTCGACCCCAAATTTGCTTAGAACACCTTGGTTTGAGTTGAAGAATAAAAAAGATGGTGGAATTTGGTGATGACCTAATGTTTCCTCTCTTCCTTCTCTCTTCCTTCTCTCTTCTTCTTTCTTCTCCTTTCTTTTTAATTAAAACTAAGTGTTTTTAATGTTTAATGGGACATGCACGACCATAAGGAGGAGAAGAGTCTAGAATTTGACTCTTCTTTGACAAAATATAGTGAACTTGCCATTTTGCCCTTAGCTTATGTGAAATTACCATTATACCCTCCAAACTTTCCTAAATTTACAATTAAGCCCAAAATTTGAGAAGGTCCAAAACTTTTATTTTCATTTTGGTCCTCAAACTTTTGAAAATTATAATTAAGTCCCTTAACTTTATAAAATTACATATTGGTCCTCTAAGAATTGAAAATTACATTTAAGTCCTTTATGTACATCAACTTTTCCAATTAAGTTTTGTAAGCGCCCAATAAGTTTATAAATCATGTCTAATCACCTCTAAGGCATAAGAACACATTTAATTTGACTACCATGGTCATATCCATCCAATGGACTCATTTTTACACACTTAAAAGCTTATATGTTGGGAATCTCCAAGATTTTGCATTCCGATGAACTATAAGTTCATGTAAGGGCATATAACATTTTATATACCTGAAGGATTCAAATACATCTGTTAACTTATTACAACTATGTATATATTAATGTACAGCAATATCTCCAAATATGGCACAATACAAAAGGCTCAAAGAGTCTGGCGTTACATATAGACAATGGTGACATTGAATATATATATATATATAATTTGTTTTGAGATATGATATTTTTTGTACTCAGCCATCTTATTCCAATTTTAAAATTTAGGTGTTACTTATATGTAATAGATAATAGTATTTTTTGTAATTAATTTTGGTATGGAATGTATATAGTCATGGTATAGTATATATTGATGTTTGGTATTGTTTATACTTAAACATGGTATTTACTAAAGTTATTACTTATTTTTAATGCATCATGCTAACTTTTGTATATAAATCGGTATTGAATATATAAAGTCCTAGTATAGCTTATTTTGAGGCATGATATTCTTTTCACTCAGTTATTATATTCTCATTTTAAAGTAATGACTAAGTGACTTATCGAAATCATTATATTCTCAGGCATTAGTATAAAATTGTTTGTACTCAATTACAATATTCTTATATAAAAGTGAACATGTTACTTACTTAAAATCAATTATGGTATAGTATGCAATGACACATAGTACTATTTATTGATAAGTGTAAATTGCATCGTGTTTTAAGGCATAGTTTGATATGTGTTTATCCATTAATCTGATCATTTAGTACGTGTTTATATTATAATTGTGTTGGTCTGTTAATTATTTGTGTTTTAGGTGTTTTATGGGTTAGTACAAGCTTTTAAGCTTAAATATTATATTTTTTAGGTACCTTGATGTATTTACTAATGTTTCAAGGTCAATATAGAAGAACAGAGGAGTTTCAGAAGATATTTGAGCTGAAACAATAGCCCACGATCGTGACATAAGGTTTAGATGTGTAGGCCATGATCGTGGCTTGCATCAGACAGATGCATAACCAATCCTAAACATTGCCTTTCGAGAGATTTTTCGGACATTTCAGACTTCGGAAAAACCTTACTTCAACCCTAAATACAGAAGAACATAAATAGAATAAGAAGAATTTAAAAAAAGGAGCTTTTGCATCAGCCACTTTTGATAGGAACCTTAGAGTGAATTATCAAGAGATAGAGAAAGAGATGAAGGAAGAGAGAAGAAGAGAAGAAGAGAAGAAGTCGACTTTAGGTACTTCCTGAATCAGGAGTTTCCCATCGTCACTGCCTTCTGTCGTCCATTCAATTTTGTATTTCATGTTATTTTCAATTTTATTATTGTATAAAATTGGAATAATGGTTGATGATAGGATTTTTAGATGTTGAAGATATTTTAAACTCACCTTCGAGATTTTATTTTTGATTTAATGAAATTTGAATGTTTATGCTTTACTGGATTTATTATGATCTAATTTCTGCAATTACATAATTTGGTGATAAACTGAGAGGGTGAATCGAATAAAAAATAATTAAATTGGGCTAACGAGAGTTAGGTAATTTAATATAATAGGAATTAAATCACATCAGTAAATTGTGCAAAGAGAAATCTTGCATAGGCTTCCAATAGTTTATTAGACAACTTTAGATCTAATTACAGTTTTGGATAGGTTGTTAATTAAGAAATTGCAACTTTCATAATCTGATTAGGGTTTATAAATTAGAGTTAATGATTATAACTTGAGAGAGAGTAACCAACCCTAAGATCATCTAGAATCAATAATCCAGTAATTCATAATCGATTACATTAATGTTAAAGATAGGTAAATTTCCTTTTCTCTCAATTGGTAGTTCTTTAGGTTGATTCTTGAGTGTGCATTGCAATTGCTAAATTGTTAATACTTTTGTTATTGATTTAATTGGTTGAATTGAATTCTTGTTTCAATTTCGTTACATTTTGAATTTCTGCGATTTATTTTGGCTTTAGATTTTAGGATTATGTTATCCCTCCTCGTGAGATCGACAACTTAGGTACTACTCGAATGACTTGTGTGCTTACGGATTATCAAGGTTAATTAATTAAAACTTACATCAACAACTCGATCATTTATGGTAATTTTTAGAAGAATCACATGTTAAAAGTAAGGTATCACTTATCTTATCACATGTTATAAGTAAGGTGTCACTTATCTTAGGAGTCAAATTCATGGTTTTTTTTTCTTTAATGTCTTCAAAATTTCCTTTGCATATTATTGGTTTTTTTTCAAAGGCGGCCTTGTGGCTTTTGAAATGTGGAGGCATCATACTCAAATATTAAACTCAAGGGCTTTTTTTTATTTGTTAGTTATAAGATTTTATAACGAAGCTCAATTTATTAGGAACAAAAATTATATTTAAAAAAATACCGCAAAGTGAGCTTCACATCAATTTTCAAATAACAATTAATAATATATTGCTTATATTACATTACAAATACCACTACAGTAATCAAATATCTCTACGTTACTTAACACTATAACTACAGAGACATTTGGCCACTTCATTTTTTTCTACGCTTTGAAAATTGTAGCTAAAAGTAAGCATTTAGAGGGAACGAAAACGAGAAAGTTACTTAAACACCTATTTCTTATCATCTGTTCTTTCTTTCCTCTTCATGACCTCATCCTTGAGCATGGGCGTACAAGCAAGTCGATAATTTGGTACTCTTTAATAGGGAGTGAGTGCATGTAAATCTGCTCTAAGTTTTTTTCTTTTTTTAATTACAAGGGAAAACCTATTCCTACCCTGTTGTAGTAATCTACGACATAAGATGCCATGCCGATCCTGTCGGATCAGCTCCTTGGTTCCAGTCGTAGGTTCCTGAAGAATATATAGGCTGGGGTTAGATCCAAATGCCAAATGTGCCAAGCTGTCAGCACTATGATTCCCTTCGCAATAGATGTGCTAGATCTAGACATCCCAGTCACACCATAATAAAGCCCAAATATCCTGCACCAAAAAAAAAACCCTCAATCAACATTAAGGAGGATGAAGAAAGGCTGTTGATTACCACAAGAGAATCCACTTCTAGGACGACTCATCGAAATTCGAGAGCCTAAGCTAAGGTGAGGCCTAAGTGTACTCCCCATAGTTCCGCAGTAATTTGCAGGCACCAACCAATATGATGTAGGAAACCCCCACGCCACATTCCATTCTAGTCTCAAAATAAGCCGCCAATTGTAGCAACACTTGGATCGAGACTAACTGCTCCATCGGTGTTTAATTTAATCCAACCCTCTATGGGGGGATTTCATCCAACTTGCGTACCCAGTGGTAACTCCTGTGACTTATTCACTCTGCTCTCTATATCTTACACCATTGCTAACCAAGCCACATACTGCAGGACTACTTTGGAGCCCTCTGGGGGCCAATCAAACCCATCCTCAAAGATATTCTTGTTCCCCCATTGTCATATGTACCAACACGAAACCCAAAAATTACCGTCCATTCCCGCATCTATAGTTGTTGCTGGTTAGCCAAATTAGAATTCCATCACGCCATCTCATCCTATTGAAAGAAATCAGAGATACTGTTTCAGATGGAAAATGGAGCCAAAAAGATTTGACCGTGGGCAATCCCGAAGGGCATGTAACATTGTCTCTTCTTGTCCACAGAACTGACAACTGGCATTCGCTGTGAGCCGACAAGCGACTCTCTGTTTGTTGGTTAGCAGCTTCCGTTTGGCGAGTAACCATAGGAACGAACGAATTCTCTGTGGCCCCAGCCATTTCTATATCCTATCCCAGATTTTGATGTGGTCTTCTGGGACATTGTTCTCAATAAGGTCATAAGCGAAGGCTACTGTAAAATAACCATTCGTAGCTGGACCCCACACTAGTTTGTCCTCCCCTACCTCTCCTACTGGTAACCGAGTCGCCATAATATCTAAACAAATTGTAGATGGGAGATAGTGCTGGAAGAGGTTCCATTTCCATTTCCCCCAATGTCGATAATCTCAGTGATTTTGGTGTAAAACAAATGGTCCGGTAAGTGGGATGTAGTCACAAGGACAAGAGGACCCCAATCTTCCAACTAAGGATCTAGCCAAAATTTTATATTATGGTCATTTCCTAGTTTTCATTTGCACCCTTTTCGGGCTAATCACCACGTAGCAGATATCCCCTTCCAAATTACTGATGCCCTTTTTCTATCCAATGTTGGAGGGGGCTGTAGCTCATTAAACCAATATTTGGCTCTCAAAATTTGCACCCATAGTGCTGATGGTTTAGTAAGCAACTCCCAGCCCAACTTGGTAAGCATGGTATCATTGGAGGAATGAATTCATTTAATCCCAAGACCTCCTGCCTTTTTTGGTCAACAAACAATCTCCCAGGCAACTAGATGCGGCTTGTGAGCACCATTCGTGGACCCCTAGATAAAGTTCCACATGAGTTGTTCCAAGTCATCGCAAAATTGTTGTGGCAATCTCATAATTTGCATGGTGTAAGTTGCAAGGGAAAAAATCATTAACTGGGTTAATATGACCTGTCCTGCCAAAGACAGAGACCTCAAGCTCCATCCTGCGAATTTTTGTTGCGCTTTGTCAATTGTGTACTGGCAAGTTTTCCTCGTTGTGTGCTTATGGATTACTAGAACTCCTAGGTATTTACCCAGGTTGGCAGTACATTGAATTTGCATTAGGCGACTAAGCCTTCTTGCTTGCTCCCTAAAGACATTCTTGGAGAAAAAATTTTCTAGTTTTTTCGCTGCTCACCTTTTGCCCTGATGCCTAGCAAAAAGTCTCCAAAGTCTGGGAAACTACCTGCATCTATGTATCCGTGGCCTCGCCAAATAACACAAGGTCATCTGCAAAGAAAAGTTGAGTAAAGGGAGGCCCTACTGAACTGAGCTTAACAGGTTTCCAATGGCCTTGTCTCATCTCATGTAAAATAAGGTGGCCTAATTGCTCCATGCATAGAGAGAATAAATAAGGCGAGAGGGGATCGCCTTGTCGAATACCCCGGTTAGGAGTGAACGACTCAGAAAGAGTACCATTCCAAGCAACTTGCATTGTAACCGTGGTCACACATTTCAGGATGATGTTGGCTAAACTAGGAAGAAATCCAATATCCCTAAGTGTGTCTTCTATAAAGTCCCATCGCAGTCGATCGTAGGCTTTTTCCAAGTCAATTTTTAGAGCAAAGCACCCTGTCTTACCCTTCTTTCGTCTTAGCGAGTGAATTACTTACTGAGCTGTGATGATATTGTCCGTTATATGTCTCCCAAGGATAAAGCTGCCTTAGGTATTCGCCACTAGGTAATCTAGTTGGTTATTTACTCAATTTATAATAACTTTATAGATGATCTTGTAAATCAAGGAGCATAGACTAATTGGTCTAAACTTAGTAACATACTTCGGGGACTCAATTTTCGGGATCAAAACAAAAAGAGTTTGGTTAAACGCCTACTCCCATCGTTCATGTCTGAAGATTTGTTGAATGAACACCACCACCTCTAGTCCCACTTTTCCTCATTGGTTTTGAAAAAATAAAGCACGAATCCATCAACCCCTGGAGCTTTATTGGGGTGCATACCAAAAACAACATTTTTTATTTCTGACGCATGGATTGGGGTAGACAATTCTTGGATATGCTCCTGTGTTAACTTTGGAAAGGCTCTGGTGAGAGGGAACCTAAAATTGGTGTTCTCAATGGTAGCATAAAAATCCTCAAAATAGTGCTTCACCATAGTGCGCAATTGTACTGGATCTGAAATCTCTATCCCATTCGAATCCAATAAGCATCCTATCTTCCACTTCTGTCATTTGGCGACGGTAACATTATGATAATATTTTGTATTACGATCCCCCTATGCCAACCAAGCATAGCTGGCTTGCTGATGCCAATAGAGTTCCTCCTCACACAAAACCTGCATTAATTCGGTCTTAGCTGATCTTCCAATGCTATCAATGACTCTGAGGTATGACTATCTATTACCCTCTATATGCCATTCAAGCAAGTTAGTAGCCTATTTTTTCGATGCAATATATGGCTGAAGACTTCCTTATTCCATCGCTGGAGATGGGTAGCAAATGTGCCTAAAGAATTGCTAAACGTCTCTTCGGTAAGAAACCAATTTTTTGAGACCGCGTTGGCAAAATCATCATGGGCTAGCCATATAGCTTGGAAATTAAACCGTTATGGCCTAGGTGCTCTCGGGTTCAGTCTGGCCAATATTAAAAGGAAAGGTCAACGATCAGAGCCAAGAAAAGGAAGATGGTGATTCACCGTATGAGGGAAAGTAGCTAGCTATGACGAAGATCCTAAAATTCAGTCTAAGTAAGCCTAGATGTTTCCTCTCCTCCAACTAAACTTCAATCCTATATAACCCAGATCATGTAGGCCATAGGCATGCGCCCAGTCCTTAAACTGGGTATTAATAACTGAAGTAGTGGGGGAGCCACCCCGTTTATCAGTAATTTCTAGTGTCGCATTAAAGTCCCCGCCAATAATCCATGGTCAGTGTGTGATACCACTTAGCCACCTCAAGTGGGGCCAGATAAATTTCTGGTGTGAAGGATGGGGACTGGCATAAACGACAGTAAAATCAAAAGAAAAGGTTCCTTGGTTGATCGCCTTGTGTATGAATTGTCGATGAACTACGATCACTGAAACCTCAAAATCCACTTCCATACCATCCAAATCCCGCCAACATATCTATCAGGCTCCACACGGAATAAGTAATTAAAACCCAACTTATTCATTATGTCGTGGGCTCTCCTACCACTAATTCTGGTTTCTACTAACACCAGAATCCTTGGTTTATAGGTACTAATATACCGTCACAAATTATTATCAAACCTACATCCCCCAACCCCTTGACAATTCCATATGAATATTGACATAATCAAAGGTTTGAGAAGTATACTAGGAGCACCTAGGTCCGAGTGAAATCGGAGGTGCTAGCGTCCATTGGACATCCTTCCTGAATATGTGTCGTCACCTCTTCTATAAAGGATTGTATTAGCAGATCCTCCTCCATACATGTCTCCCCACCTAGTTTGTCAGGAGGCTTAGAAGGCGGAAGGATAAACTCAAGCCCAGTCACTTAATTGACTGCCTCACCTTGCTCAAACCTTTTTATAAGTTGATCTTGCCCCCATCTGCCATTAGTATCAATGGTGTCACTGGGCTTTCACATAATAGTTATTGAATTACCACAGCTATGTGGTTTTCCTTTGAATTGGGCTGGAGGATTGGACTTGGGCTCGAGGCCTTCGCAAGGCTACTTTGGGGTTGGAGTTTGCAGCCTGTTCTATTGTGTCTATGCTGTTACCATTGGATGCGCCTATTGGATTCTTATTGAGTCCTCCCGAGGTCGACCCTATGGCCTTGGTCTTTGGTGTTTTATTTGCACGGGAGGTGGCCTAATGAATCCCATTGTTTGCTCCCCGTAGCTGTGTGAACCTGGTGGGATGTCGAACGTAGTTGGGGCATCTCCCTTGTGTTGTTTGTGTCTGTCAAAATGGCATTCCTAGAGCCACCCGCACGAGGACCTTCGTAGTGCTGGCTTGGAGCTGGTTAAGGCATGGAGTGCGGTGTCGTACGTGGAGCTCTCCTTTGGACCTGAACCCAAAGACCAAGACTGTTGCCAATCGCATCCTAACCCCCCGTCAGTTTCACACCAGAGGTTCCATCCACCGTCAGCTGTTCTCCTTCTGCCCTGGTTGCCAGAACACTAGCCTGTCCTGGAGGTGTTGGAGGCTTTATTGGACTGTCGGACCCCGTTTCCGGAACTCGACTATCACATTCGAATATCCAAATATTTTACACAACCACTTGGATTATAACTAACCCCTTTTAGGCTCAACTCCTTTCAAGCCCAATTATGTCAAAGGATAACATTGGTGAGTCCACAATTTGCACATGTCCATGCTTCAGGTCAGTTAGTACAACTTCTTAACTTCTTCTTTTGTGTTTGGCCCATCGTCTGTAATTGGCCCGTCGTCTGGGTTTTACTATCTTATCATCTGGGTTTGACCTCTTATCATCTGTGTTTTATCGTTTGTCTTATACTTTTTATCGTCTGGGTTTGACCTCCTATCGTCTATGTTTTATCGTCTGTCTTTGACTTTTTATCGTCTGGGTTTAACCTCCTATCATCTGTGTTTTATCATCTATCTTTTGTCTTGCGTCTGCCTTTCCTTGCATCTGTCTTTCTATCGTCTGCCTTTCCTTACGTCTGTCTTTCTTTGCGTCTATGTATGACGTCATCACAGACGATTCCTTTTGTCTGTCTTTCCTATCGTCTATCTTTCTTTGCGTCTATATATGACGTCATCACAGACGATTCCTTTCGTCTGTGTTTTCCCTTGCGTTTGTCTTTCTTCCGTCTATGTGTGACATCATCACAGACGATACTCTTCCTCTATATTTTCCTTTGCATCTATGTGTGACGTCATCACAGATGATCCTCTTCCTCTATATTTTCCTTTGTGTTTGTGTGTGATGTCATCACAGACAATACTCTTCCTTTATATTCTCCTTTGCGTCTGTGTGTAACGTCATCATAGCCGATACTCTTCCTCTATATTGTCCTTTGCGTCTGTGTGTGACATCATCACAGACGATACTCTTCCTCCATATTTTCCTTTATGTCTATGTGTGACGTCATCACAAACGATAATCTTCCTCTATATTTTCCTTTGAGTCTGTGTGTGATGTCATCACAGACAATAATCTTCCTCTATATTTTCCTTTGCATCTGTACACAATCTCTCAAATTCTAACATGTTACTCTGAGACTAACAACCTTTGGCAATTCAACAAATAAGAAAATGCAAATATACATCTTGTTATCCCAATCTTTAAAATAACATAATCAGACATGGGAAGGAATTTAATTTCACTTTCTGATTTTTAGACACAGTCAGAGTTTTTTACATTTCAACATACACATCAAAACTTAAAACAAAGTACAAAAGATGCTCAATGTTGATATGCTTATAAAACTATCCAAAATCACTACTTGGTATAAAAGTCTTAAGTCTATCTTGGAGTCCGAATGTCTTGCAAGGATCAGTGATCTTCTCGACTTGCAGTTGAGGAGGGAAAATTGGTGGTTGAGCTATATAACTCAGTGGCTAAAATACTTATAGCCATTAGCAATGAACCACACATTCAAGCATAATTACATGTATATATATATATATATATAAGCATACACTAAACAATCACCATACCAAGTCACATATCACAATTCAATTCATTTTCACAAAGGACATACTTGATGAAAATTAGCATCATCACTTAACATGTCAAAAATGCAAATGCACAAACATTTGGCTCGATGGTTCCATGGACAAAACAGAGAAACTGAAGTTTACTCCGTGATCGAAACGAGTCCATTTTTGGATCTCTTGGGCCACAAGCGGGCAGCTGGGAGAAGGCTTTACGTCGACGTGCACATGACTACGAAACGGCTCCACTCTCACCCAAAAAAAAGCACATATTCATTTCCATACATTTTCATATTCTCATGCTCAATTTAATCAATCACAATTTGCACTCTTGTGCTTCTTTCATTTTATCATTTTTCTTATATTTTCATGCTTCTTCTTCTTTTCATTCAATTCCAAATGTTATAACCTTTTTCAAGGTATAACATAGTCACAATGCATCATGCAATTTCAAATGTGCACAATCATTTCAATTTCAAGATAACAATTTCAATCAAACCACATACACACGCATAGGCAAGAATTCTCCCAATTACACAATAACCACAAATATTTTACCCACCTAAGACGCTTGACAAACAAGGTTCACTGTTGTCTTTCCTCTTTCTCTTGGATCGGGCTTGCTTGGTTTCCTATAACAAACCAAGTTCTCATTCAATAGAAATTCCAATGTGAAAACCCATAGAAGAAAAAGTATGAAATTGACCTTAAAATACTTAAACTCATACATTTCCCAAGCTCGTTGAACCAAAACCCCTCCAAAACTCCAAGAGATTAAAAACTGACTTACCTTGAATCTTCACCAACTAGTGAAATTCTTGGCTCTACAGACCCCTTTCTTTTTCCCTTCATGAGTAACCTCAATTTCTCTCTTTAAGACTAGGAAAATTCGTGACCTAGTTCAAAGTTCTATTCTTTTTAACTTCACCGGAACCTCTCTTCTTCGTCCTCTCTCTTTCTTTTGATTTTCTCTCCTTCTTTCCTTCATTCCCATTTTGATCTTCTTATTTACTAGACAATATTTTCCTATTCCCATTCTACCCTTAATGGGTGAGAGAAGTCCACCTTACCCTTCCTTTAATGCCTTAGTGCTTTTAACCTTAGGAAATCTTCCCAAATTACCCTTACGCATTCTAAATTCTTCAATTTAACTTACACCATACTATACTCTAACTGATTCTTAATTCTTCCATTTAACACTTCAAATTCCCGTCAATCCATAAAATAAATCCTCCTAAACTTGACATAATAATTAACTCCAATTAAAATGATTTACCCATCAAGAACACAAAATTCATTTAATTCATGCTTACTAAAATAAAATTTCAGGGCCCAACACGGACAAAGACCCGGTTCGTGACCAACTATGCCACAAAGGCCACAGATCGACGGTAAGCCCTTATATGCAACCAGTAGCAATTCCCCATCGAGTTCCAATTTAGATCTTAAGGGCTCACTCAGGTCAATATCGACGACAACGCGAGCGAATTTTCCCCTTTGTGTGTTCTTGGTGTTCTCATCAATTTTAATTGTTTACCTAACAAGATTACCTAGGGCTGATAGTATCATAGGATGATATCTTCCAATTGGGAGTTTCGGAAAACGAATCCAGAACACAGTGTGGGTTGCTACTCCTTGCGACGGTCGGAAAGAAGGGGTCCACCATTGGACCGAGAGGGCGTATCCGAAGATGACCCAAGGGGCCTTAGTCAGTGCATTGAGGAAGTCATCTTCATCTATGAAGTTAACCAGAAAGTAGTCATGGTTGAGATCGACCACCTTCATCAGTCCCTCTGGCTTCCACATGGTTTTCAGTCGCGCACACATCACTCTGTATCCAATCCGTCTTCCCAACAGCTTAATCAATAACGTATTTTCCCATTTTTTGTCGAGCCTTATTATGAAAGTGTGCGAGAGTTCAATTTCTCTTCCAGGTGCCCCCATCATGGATGTTATGTCCCCTTCTTCAATCTCAACTGGATCCTCTTCAAGCTAGTCGAGGTCCACTATGGATGACTCGACCATTGTTGTGCCCATCACAACTGCACTATAGGAAATTTTTGGAATGTTGGGCTGAGGTGTTCTTCCTCCTGTTTTCTTATCCGCACTTTTTGGCCAAGTGGCTGTCATGGTCCAATGAGGCAGATTCAAAACGTTCAGATTCCGAACGTTTTGAGTTATCCATAGTCGAAAGTCAATAGCACTATTCTTTAACCCTATAATGTTGCTCTTAGAATGTCCCAGTTTGGTGACTGGAACCCACTGTTCTTCCTTCTCACTATTACTGATTTCTTATCCACACTTTTTTGGCCAGATGGCTGTCATAGTCCAAGGAGGCAAATTCGGAACATTCAGATTCCAAACATTTTGAGTTATCCATAGTCAAAATTCAATAGCACTGTTGTTTAACCCTATAATGATGCTCCTGGAACAACACAAATAGGTGTCCCAGTTTGGTGACTGGAACCCACTGTTCTTCCTTCTCACCGCGAGCACGACGACGGCCTTGTCCATCGCAATTACCATCAAACCCCTGACGACAACCTCTTTCTCCACTCTGTTAGCAATGATTATATAGCTAGGGTTGGGGATTGAAGCGGAAGATGGATATGAAAAGAGCATTACAACTGGGGATTTTAGCGCTCTGCTTTTATGGAAGAAAATTGTATTGTTAGGGTTTTCAATTCACTGAGGTTATTATATATGAAATTAATTTTTAAACAATATATTCTTTGATAATTGTTTATGTGTATGTTTTAAATAGAGTCAGTCAGCTAAGAGTTATTGAGCTCTTAGATGGGCTTTGCAAAAAGATGCAAGATTATACTCTTCAAAAGTTAACTTTGAGTTTTATATGGTTTCTTTACCTTCTTGTTGGTAAGCTTGTCCTAAGACAAACTTGTTATCTTCTAATGAGTGCCTATATATATAACGAGTTATATTATTTGTTTCATGACGTTCGTAATTTTTTGTTGTTTGTGATGTAGGGCAAGGACGTTTACATTCTGGTTAGTAACTCTCTGGTTGGAAGTTTATCTGATATTTGGAGGATCTTGTCTTATGCACTCCCATGTGTGAGTTTATGGAAGTGAAAATTATAACCCACTTTCTCACTTGATGGTTGTTTACTTTTACCAAGCTTGTCTAAATGACTAAGCTCGATTTGAAGTTGATTTAAGGACTACTTACAGAAAGAAAAATGATCAATTATGGAATCTATTATTAGGAAGAGATGTCAAGTTGCTTTAATTCTTACGTGGAATATCACTATTTGATTAATTTTTTGAAACTATATGGTACGTTAATGTTATTTTACCCCTTATCTGGAGAACTAAATTTGTATATACAAATCAATGTTCAATATCAATGTTCAATCCCCCCTACAAGAACAAACAAAGCAGATGATTGGAGAGGTTGGACAAACCTAAAGTCATTCTAGTTATGTTGTAATTCTTTGGTAATATCAATATTTATAATTTGTAAACTAGTCTTTGTATATATTATTTTGTCTATAAGAATCGTTAAAGTTGTAATTAAAATCTTGTATATGAAGAATATTCTTTTTGTTATTATAATTTAATGATATTTTATTTTTATATACAATGAAAAAGTAGCTAAATGTTTTTAGGTACGTTTAATTTTTATTTACGAAAACTAAATTTAACCAATATGTATTGACGACAATTTCTTAAAACTCCGTTAATAGTTTTTCTCTACAAAAATAAAGCGCATGAGAAAACTACTGGTGATTATTAGTGAAAACGTCACTTATAGTTTTCTGCTACGAGAATTTGGTAACTTTTTTTGCGATAAATATAAATGTCGTTGATTACTATTAGCGAAGATTTCCAGATATTTACTGTAAGGATGGCAATGGGCTGGCCCATGGGCCAGACCCCATCAAATTTTTTTAAATAATTTTTTTAAAATTAAAAATATATAATAATTTATTTTTAAAATTATATTAAGATTTGGGTTGCTCAAACTTAAGTTTACCTGAGGCCTAACTCTTTTATGTAAAATGATGTTACTTTAGTTAGAATAATTGGATTTCGAGTTTGTGTGGGCCTAGGCTTGGCCCATGAGCCAGCCCATTAAAATCAACTAAATTTAGGCTCATGGGCCAAAAATTGCCATTCCTGATTTACTGACTAAATTTTTTGTAGACAAATGTCGTCTCTGTTATAGTGTAAACTATACTACTTGATAATACAACACATATCAGCTTATGTTAAAGTCGCCAGTACATATACTAAAATGAATTGTTCATTGGTGGGCAAATGAAGCTTAGGTGGACTAAATATGGTTGAGGTATCAGGACTATCTGTTGATAGCAAAATGAAATTTGTCTTCCTCCATTATCAACAATTGGGACTGTTGATGTTATCGTGTTTGATACTGTAAAGAGAGACAAAGAGAGGACACCATAGACCACCTACTTAATCGTATAAATGTCTAATTAATAATGGGTTAGAAGATCAGAGAAATTTTGAGTTCTTTGTTTTAAGTTATGTAAATGAGAAATGAAGATGTGATGAAGATATGATAAGAAGTGCTTTCGGGTTGTCAGGTAAATGTATTAAATACAAATTTATTTATTTCACTATTATATTATGACATCATCACTGTGACAATTAATAAAAGATATTATGGACCACCTTACCAAATCCACGCAGATTTAGAATTTCGCTTTCACCGTTCTCTTCGTTTTTTATGAATTTGTCAAAATTACAACTAGGGATGTCAAAATCGAACCGGCCCGGTTCATGGGCCAATCAATGAGTTTTGGCCCAGTTTGACTGGCCCATGAGCCTGGCCACAGGCCAAGAATGTATGGCCCGCAGATTGACGAGTCAAGATGGACGGCCCGGCCCGCAGCCCGTGAAATAATAGATGGGTAGACCGCAGGCCAATCCAACCGGCCCGGTCCATGGCCCGTGTCCCGCCCACCATAAATTTTTTTAATTATTTATTAAAATAATTAATAAATAATTTAAGTTAAAAATTTGTAATTAATGTAGTTTATAATTTTAACAATAACTTTTAACTTATTAACTTATTAACTTTTGATATAAATTTCTAATTAATTGAATTAAATATCCTAATTAAGCATACCATTACATAATACATACATTTTAATAACTTTATTATATCATAATTAATTCATTATATGTTATAATTTAAAGT
>JAOSBN010134810.1:0-27835 GCA_027563595.1 Erythroxylum suave
ATTCAAGTTAAGGAACTGAGTTAAGCACAAAAGTCATGAATTAGGAGTCAACAAGTGCATAATTACTTAAGAAAATAAGGCCAATTTATAGTATAAATTTGGTTCAATCACCCGTCATGTGTCACAAGCAGCTTCTGTCCAAGTGCCGTTGATGGTGGTTCTGTCTTCCAAGTAAGGAAATCTGCAGTATATATTGTATCCTTCTTAAGTACCCATATTTTCTTGGGTTCTTTGGGGTTAGTCTTATAATTATTCTTTGAATAATAAGAATACTGTTTCTTTTTCTTTCTATTAAGAATAAAATTGCTATTATGAAGAACATTACTATTATGAATAGTATTTCTATCATAAAAGCCTAAACTATTTTTATCATCTGGATGTCTATAACTTCCAATCATATCATTCATTCTTTTTGTATTTTCTGTAAATTTTGATAAATTTGTTGAAAGAATATTAATTCTTTGTTTTAGCTGATTAATCTCCTCAGATCTATCTACAGTTACTTTCTTTTTCATATCATCTACTTATTTTTTAAGGCAGATGTTTTCTTCTTCTAAGAGTTTTGTGTTCTTAGAATTTTCAACAAATTTCTTTTTCAACAACCTATATTATTTTAGAATAGCTTGTGAATCTTATAACAATTCTAAATAGGCATGCTGAAGATCATTAAAGTCAGAGATTACCTCATCATCACTTTCCCCTTCAGCTACTAAGCATATATTTGCTTGTTCTGATGTTTCTGAGTCGGATTCAGATTTAGACGAATCCAGATTTTCCCATGTTGCCATCATGCTCTTTTTATTTTCTTGACTCTTCTTTTGTTTTCTTTTGAGTAAGGGACATTCAAACTTGTAATGTCCTCGTTTATTACACTCATAGCAGACGATAGAGCTTTAATCATTCTACAAATTGTCTTTGCTAATCTTCTTGGAAGAGAAGTCTTTATTTCCCTTTGTTTTCTTTTTCCACATCCTTCTAATTTTTCTTGAAATGAAGGCTAGTTCATCTTCATCTTCACTTGGATCTTGATCTGATTCACTGGCATCATCATTCTTGATTTCTTTGATCTTTAATGCTTTTGAAGACATACTTCTATTTTTTTGCATCTTATGATTCTTCTGACTCTTTTAACCGGCCTTCAATGCAATAGATTTATCTCTTCTTGAAAAATTCAGATGATTACAAAGCAATGTACTTAATTCATTTGAGTAATGCAATAGCAGAAATAGTATCTATTCTTCTAGCAATAACAAATTAAAGACATAAGGTTAGAGAATATGACACTGTGATTTATATTGGTTCACCCTTAACCTTTAGGCTACGTCCAGTCCTAAGAGTTTATCTGAGATTTCACTATCTCCTTCAACTTTACAAGTATTATTTCTACATTTCCAAAGCCTCTTCATGTCTTTTTCACAAAGTATTCTTTATCAGCTATCTTAGCTTGTTCAAGCTCTATCCTTCCTTTCACTCGAAAAGATATTGTTTTGAGCTTTCGCACTCAAGTTATAGGTGTTCTTGATCTCTTTCCTTCTTCTTTTCACTCAGGATATTTTCATAGTATACTTACTTGAACATAGAATTATTTTTTAAAAAGTGTAAGTAAAATTAAAGTAAAAAGTTGTTTATGTCTATGACTACAACTGATATTTATAGTCTAAATCTCCAATAGTCTTCTTGAGAAAACTAGTTGTAGAATCTTCTGAGATCTGTTATTAGTTGAGTCCTATAACCAACTTTAACTAACCAACGCTGTAGATTATTCTTCAATTATATCATCTTAATTTGATTTCTATGTGTCTTCGCTTTGTCTAGTGACTATGCTTAATCACTTTGTTTGATCCGTGCCAGACTTCGTCTTATTCAGCTTGTACTTGAATATTGTCTTGATTTGATGATTTGTGCCACTTATATTTATCTACACACTTAATAAACTCATCAAAACAGTTCACACACTTCTATTATTATTATTATTTTACTTTCATCAAAAGCAATAGAAGAAGTGAAGTCTTCTTGACTTAACATCTCTCATGGAGCCCTCGAATTGGAAAATGCAAACAAAGAAGCCTTTAAGGTGAATGGGCCTCGCTGTCAACTGTATCTCAGTGAAATGGTCTCAAAGGAAAAGGAAGTTATTTCTTTCCTTTCAGAGAACTAAAAGCACTTCCTACGATGAAAGGTCAAGCTAATGACCATAACTAAGCACGTTTGATAGTTTAATTGAAATTTGTATGTAGTTAGATTTGTTTTAAAGTCTAAAAATAAGTTTATTGAAGCGGAATGGTTTGGATTGTTCACTCTATCATTCCAATTAAAGCAACTTTAAGATAGGGCAACAATCTTGGGCATTAAGTGCAGTTGATTTCCAACACCATCGCCATCACCACCTTAATCGCCATAATCGTAATAGCCTGTTTTCCATACTAAGGGTGAGAGCCTTAGAATATTGCATATGATTCAAATCATTTTAGCATTCATGAAATGCATTTCACTAACATGAATATCATTAGCATACACAAATGAATTATGATTTCATACACATTGTAAAGATAGTATATGCACTCAATTGACATATTTCGGGGTGTGAAATGTTTAAAATGATCATGATGTGAATTGTGTATTGTTTATGTCTTGGATTTTGGTTTGATTGGTTACAAGTAGTAAATTTGGAATTAATATTTACCATTAGAAAAGTGATGAATTAAAATGTATATTTAGACTTGGAAAAATTCCAAGTGGAAAGAAAAATTGACATGTGAAAAATTAGGATGACTAAGCCTATGAAATGATTGACAAATGGCATAGATAAATGAGTGACATTTTGCATAGGTAATTAATTGACAAATGGAAGCAATGATTGAGTGAAAAATAGACTAGTAACTAGGTAACATTTGGCATCTTACAGAGGGGATAAGTGGCTTACATGCTTAGGGACATATGTTAATGTAATATGGTGACATCTAGCATCTAAGGTGTAATGTTTCTGCAAGTGTAGTTTCAGCCTTGTTCATTCTTCTTCTCTTCCCATCTCTCACCACCGAAACTTGGTTCTATATCCTATTCTTCTATTTTTCTTGAGCTATCCTAAATTACCACACCAAATACATGCTTTTACCCTTCATAAGATAGCAAAAGAACCATATTATTGTTGTCTTTTATTATAACTAAAAACCATCTAATTTCCACCTTGAATTTAGGATGATTTCACATACATGGAGGGCTAGGTAGACTTAATGAATTGAACTAGAATTGGAAGCTAAATAAGTAAGTAAAGTGTTGTTCTTTATAGCTATTTGCCCAAGGTTACACGCGCTAAGATTTACTATTTATAACCTTGGTAATTACTGCAAGTGCACATGTTGTTCACGTAGTACCTAAGGTGTCGATCCCACAAGGAAGGGAACTAGTCCTAAATATAAGGAAGCTAAGTTTACAACTCCTAATTAACAAACTAATGCAGAAATTAAATTAATCAAGAATCAATTATAAGAAATTAAAGTGCCAAATAAAAAACAAAAAGCAACTCACAATCAACTCGAAATTAACCTAGAAATTACCAAAGGAGAGAAAGGGGATTTAATTCGAAATTAAACAAAACCTTATGCAACCATTGACTGATAGGTCTAAACGGTCCTAGGGTGAATTACTCTCTCTCGAGTTATAATTCTTAACCTTACTTATTAATCCATAATTCAAATTATGGAAATTACGATCTCCCATTCTGCAACTGGTATAAAACCTAAATTAGTTCTAAAGATGTCTATTAACCTACCAGGAATCTATGTACGATCTCTCATTACGTGACTCTACCGGTTTGATCCAATCCTCTACCTATCTATTTACTTAAATCTTGTTAGCCCAAATCGATGATTTTTACCCGGCTCACCCTCTCAGTTTGTTGCTGAATTATTAAGCACAGAATTGAAATAACAATCAAGCAATAGAAAACACAATCAATTGCATTTCATTAATCTAAAAAATTAATATCTAAAGGTGAGTATAAACTTGTCTCAACATTCACATAATCAAGCTCAACACCTATTTCAATTCTATACAATAATAAAACTAAAATAAATGGAAATACTCTTGAGAACGGAATCTTAAAAGTGGTGATACCAGGAAAGCACTTGTTCGGGGAAGTACTTTGCGTTTAGCTCGTCTTGGTGTCTCTCTTCCTTTGTCTCCTTCCTCGATCTCTTGATTTCTCTCTAGATTTCTCTCAAGATTGATGAACTATCCTTTTTACAAAACTTTCTTGGCTCTCTAATCGCTCCTGACAGCTGCTAGGGATTGTTTTTAATTTATTCTCTGGCAGCTCTAGATCAAACTTGGGGTCAAAACAGTCCAAAAAATAATCCAAAAATTGAGTTTTCACATCAGCCCGATGCAGAGCATGATCATGGCCTTACATTTCATGATTATGGCCAGTGCTTTACCCTTTTTGTCACAAACATGTCTTAAATTGCATGATCGTGGCCTAACTTATCGCTCTCTATCACGATCGTGACTCAAGGTGCACGATCATGGCTTAGCTACTTCTTTCTCTTCCTTCTCTATCACGATCGTGGCCTATGTGCACGATCGTTTCCTATGTCATTTAGCTCAAAACTCTTTAAATCTTCACCATTCTTCCTTGTTTGCCCTGCAACACTACCACACACATTAAGGTACCTCAAAAATATACAATTAATGCTCAAGAATTCCAACTAACCCATAAAAATACTTAAATACACAAACTAACCTAATTAAACTATAAATGCACACTTAACACTCACTTTAATGCTAAATGCATAGCAAATTAAACCCTAAAACATCATGCAAAACATAACTATCAACATCCCCACACTTAAACATTTGCTTGTCCTCAAACAAACAAAACAACAGCTCATAACATAACATAACAAACAAACAATGCAATAATGCGACAATGGCTCTAATTTTCATGAAACAAATTTAACCTTGGACACAACTATTGAAATTATGGAAATCATTAACAGGAAAAATAGGTTATTTAGGGCTTTGGCTTATTATACAGCTAAATCAAGACCTAGATGTTAACTTAATTACCGTTTTCAATTGTTCACACACATTGATAATTTTTTCACCCTCTAGGCTTTTGTAACTATTCCTAAGTATAATTTCATGAAAATTCAAGCTTATTAAAAGTCCAGTAGGTTTCTAATTAAGGCACACACAATTTTTTTATTAACCTGGGACTTAGCCTTTTACTCGGAGGCAAACATTTGTGATGAATGTCGATCCAGCTGCTTGACTAAGTCATTTATTAACAGCTTGGTTCAAACGTCATTACAACCTTTTTACGCGAAGGAACAAATTTGTGATGCTTGTCGATTTGGTTACTAAACTATATCACATTTTCAACTGGCTACTAGCTCTATTCATAACCCGAAGGCCAGCAGAATAGTGATTATTAAACACATAATTCATTTTTTTTATTTCCTACCTTGTTATTTTTTTCTTTTCGTTTCCATGAAAAATAGTAGTCAAGCTACCTAGGCTTAAAGGCCTTAAATTATGATTGAATGTGACAAGCTAGAGGGTGTTAAATCTACACTAAGTCCTAATTAGGCTCTAGGTGTATCCAAAGGGCCCTAATGCACTAATTTCACAAGCTAATAATCATTCACAACCTAATGGTCTATGTCCAAAATTAAAAAAAAAATCACTCAATCTAAGCCATTGACGCATTCACACTATTAATAATGCAACTTAATGTTATCATGCAAAAATCACATACAAAAGAATGACACAGACTCCCTCCCCACACTTGAATAACACATTGTCCTCAATGTGAGATGAGAACCTACAAAAGAGAACACATAAAAAAATGTGAAGACAAGAATTGAAGTAACAATTAACAAAATAAAAGTAACAAAATAAAATAAATAAATAATACAAATACGTAATAATAAACAAAAGCAAAATAAAATTAAAGACAGATTGGGTCAGATTTGGATCATACGGAAATAGATTTGGTGATGGTGTAGAAGCTAGTACTGGAATCCCTTGAGCTTCAAAACCAATCAATAATGTTTTATCGAAATAAAACTAAATACTGATAACAAGTTCAAACAAATTCTAATCATTTGCTAGTTTATAGTCCTGAGCGTGAAACATTAGTCTACTCAACGTTATATGCGCTAAGTTTTACTATTTATAACCTTGGTAATGACTGAAAGTGCACGGGCCTTTCATGTAATACCTAAGGTGTTGATCCTACGATGAAAGGAACTAGTCCTAAGATCTAAGGCAGTTAAGTTCACAATTCTTAATTAACAAACTAATGCAAAAATTAAAATTAATCAAGAATCAATTATGAGAAATTAAAGTACCAAACAATAAACAAAAGGCAACTCACAACCAAGGGAGAAAAAGGGGATTTAACTTGAAATTAAACAAAACCTAATCAATTATGCAACCACCAAGTGACGGGTCTAGATGGGTCTAGACGGTCCTAGGTTGAATTACTCTCTCTCGATTTATAATCCTTAACCCTAATTAATAATCCCTAATTCAAATTACAGAAATTACGATCACTCAATCCGCAATTAGTCTGAAAGCTAAATTAGTTCTAAAGATGTCTATTAACCTACCAGGAATCTATGCTCGATCTTTTGTTACACGACCCTACTGGTTTGATCCAATCCTCTACCTATCATTTTACCTAACTCCCGTTAGCCCAAATCGATGATTTTTACCTAGCTCACCCTCTCATTTTATTGTCAAATTATTAAGCGCAGAATTGAAATCACCATCAAGCAGTAGAAAAGACAATCAATTGAATTTCATTAATCTCAATAATTAATATCCAAAGGTGAGTATAAACTTGACTCAACATTAACACAATCAATCTCAACGCCTATTTCGACTCTATACAATAATAAAATTGAAATAAGTGGAAATACTCTCAGGAACGGAATCTCGGAAGTGGAGATAGCAAGAAACCATCTATTCCGAGAACTACTTCGCGTCTAGCTAGTCTTCGTGTCTCTCTTCTTTTGTCTCCTTTCTCGATCTTTTGATTACTCTCTAGGTTTCTTTCAGGATTGATAAACTCTCCGTTTTGTAAAACTATCTTTAGTTCTCTAATCACTGCTGACAACTGCCTTGTAGTGTGCTATTTATTTTGTAACAACGTACCTTAGGTCAAGCTCGTGGTCAAAATAGTCCAAAAAATCACTCAAAATTTGAGTTTTTATGTCAACCTGACGTAGAGCACGATTATGGCCCTGCATGCCACGATCGTGGCGGAAACTTTACCCTTTCTATCACGACTGTGTCTTGAATTGCACAATCGTGGCATAACTTGTCACTCTCTATCACGATAATGGCTCAAGGTGCACAACTGTGGCTTGGCTGCTTCTTTCTCTTCCTTCTCTGTCACAATTATGGCCTATATGCACGATCGTGGCCTATGTCATTTAGCTCAAAAATCTTTAAATCTTCACCATTCTTCCTTGTTTGCCCTGCAACACTAGCACACACATCAAGATACCTAAAAAATACACAATTTAAGCTCAAGAATTCCAACTAACCCATAAAAATACTTAAATACACAAACTAACCTAATTAAACTTTAAATGCATAAAAAACACTCACTTTAACTCTAAATTCATAACAAATTAAACCCTAAAACATCATGCAAAACACAACTATCAATGGCATGTTATAATAGAAAGATTATGACAATTGCATTGGGATAGATTGTATATGATGTGATGCTGAAGTTGTATTGGAAAATGGAGAATGAATGGGTACTTTCTGGTCTATTTTTCCATGTACGAAAATAGTAGTTTATGGACTATTGTGTGGATGATTTATTTGATGAGAAATTCATACTAAAGATAGGTGTTTTCAAATATGGAAAATTAGAGCGGTAGGTGTGTTTGTAAGAAAATGAATGTCAATAACATTAGTGAGCAGAATTTTGTAAGCCTTAGTGTAACCAATATGGAAGTTAAATCAACCTGAAATGAAGTAACCTTAAAGGACATAAAATCTGGAAATTTTCAGGTGTCAGTGATGACTCTAAGCTTGTTAACTTCGTGAAGTATTGAAGGTAGTAAAGTTACACACATTAGTCATGTTAATGACAAATTCTAGAATTTTAATTTCAACCTTGTGTCCATGTTGAACCAGCTGAGAATTTTCCCTCTAAATTGGTATATTTGGACTTGATTAAGGTTAGGAATGAGCCTAGATTATTGCTTGATTAATTTGTTAAGAACTTGATAAGTTTATGTAGTTAATTGATGTCATTACCTCAAGAATGGACTGTTTTGATGTGGTTGAGTTCAAATCTGAAAATTATGATTCGTTAAAGGAATAACTGAGTTCTTTTAACTTAAACATGATCTTAAGGACATGTAAAATGTGTGTAAGGTATGGATGAATGAGCATTGAAGAACATAGAGTATTTATGAATGAGAATTGGGTAAATGTATGAATATACATTGATTGAAAAAGTTTGGTGAATGTATAGATTTAGCTTGCTAAAATTCCAGATTTAAAGTAACAATTGTGTGTGTATTATAACAGGCTTTTAATCATAAAAATGTTCAAGAATAAATGTTAAATATGTTTGATGAATTTGGAGTAAATCAAGATAAATTAAAGGTATAAACCTGATTGGAAAATGGAAGTATACAAAATATTGTGTTTGAATGGTCAAAATTCATAAATAGTTACATACCCGGAAAGGTCAAACAAGTATGCACTTGTTGATTGTTAAACATACTACTAGTTTTATGCTCAAAATCACAAGTATACGGGTTGTAAATTGTAGTAAAAAGTGGATATTGATCCCACAAGGATTGTGCTTAGGCACCATTTAATTCAGATTAATCATTGTTTAAGAACCAAAATTTTTAATAGAAATAAACTAGAAAATTAATTTAAATTAAATAGCTAACAATGCTCAAATGATAATGCAAAAATGTAGAAACTTGGAATTCAAGGTTTTAACAACTAGAGATCATTTTTTTCCTATCTTATCTCCCTCATATTTTGTTAAATGAATTGTGCCTCATCTAAGATGTCCTAGTGTATTAACTACCATCTGTCAAGGTGTACTTAATTTTCCCTAACCAAATTAAATGGAAATGATTAAGCAATCTCTCAATCTACAAAATCAATCCACCAATTTAATTAGTTCTTAAGTTATCCTACGCGTGATCAATTAATTAGCCAAGATCTCTCTTTTAACTAATAAATTAACTTGATGTATTTAGGTCTATAGAATGTCAATTCTCATTGTACAATCCTACATAAATTACCCAACTCAATCTCTCAATATATTACAAGGTATATACATTCAACATTCATCAAAAACATCTATCATTCAAATTAACAAAATAGGAGTTCAACAAGAAGTTCAAAAGTAATCTATAAAAATAAATCAGCCACTCATGATGTCTATACCATCTCTAACAATCAAATAATCCATCATACAAATGCTGGAAGAGAAAAAATGAAAGAAAACTAAATGAATCAAAATTTTCTCTTCCTTGCCTGAATCTGTAAAATCTGGTGTTGGTATGCTCTTTGTCCAATTTTAAATGAAAAACCTTGAATCTCTACCTCTGTCAAGACTCTAAACCTGTGTTTTTACTTAAGGAGGCTAATCTCTAAGAAGCTCCCTCATTCTCTTTTCGTCCATAGATGTTTATAACCTTATAAAGTCCAGAAAACATAAAAATAAGTGTGTATCTTCGGACTATGTTTCCCACGATCGTGGGATTTGGCATGAAACCCACGATCATGGGTTCTTGCATTATAATTCTTCCTCTCCTCTTCACCTCTCTTGGTCTTTAGCTCAATCGCAAAGGTTGCGACCTCCATTCCTACATCAAAATAATCAATTCCTACCCTAAATCAATATCAAACATAAAAGAATAGATTAACGATCAAACTAAACAAAAACAAACAAAATAAATCCTAAAGCATAACAATAATAACCTATTATGCAAGAAACACATGCCAAATACTTAGAAAAACACACACTAATGCACAACTATCAACTTCCCCAAACTTAAATCTTTGCTTGTCCTTAAGCAAAATCAAACTCAACTAATCAATTCCATCACTTCATTTTAACAAAGATCAATGTAAGCAATCCCTAAAATTTTTTCCAACTCAAATATCAAGCTACTTCACATATCATGATTACTTTTCATTAGTGTACATAAGCAAACTCAACATATGGCATCATCACTTAAAGATAAGTATAGATGAAAAATGAATCCTCCCATGGTTTCACTCATTTCTCTCAAGTGTTGATGGATACTATTTCACTCAAGCTTCCTATAGGAAATTACACTACCATAGGCTTATTAATACATCAATTCTCCTCTACAATGATTACATGCATAAATATATCAAAAGGACTTGTATAGGGATGTAATGTGGTAAGGGTTAAGGTAGGTAAAAAGGGTAAAGGGTTTAACATAAGCATTCATAAGTAATAAGTGTACAAAGGGATAACAAAACATAATTCTAAGATACAAAAATGTAAATATACTACTGCTTCGGACTTATTGTTGCTACTAAAAATGTTCTTCATTTTTCTTTTCTTTTCTTTTACTCTTTTATTCTTCTTCTTTTTTTTAAAATGGAAGAAACAATGAACAAAATAGAAACTAAATACATTGTGATTCAAGAGCAGAAGTATCACTCAACTCATCTTGGAAAAAAAATTATAGCAAAAATCACAACCAACATATCACTTAGTACACTACTAAGCTTGTGAATGGGTAGGTTAATAAGGTTTCGAGTTTGGAAATTGGGGGTGTTTTCAAGAAACAAAATGGTTAAGGTTTAAAAGGGGTAATAAGGGATAATAAAAAGGTAGGTCATTTAACCCAAGGGTTAATAGAAATAGGGCCTTAATCATCTCAGTTAAACATGCATCTAATAGACTGAAATGATTCAAAGCAAGTTCTGAAGGAAGTAACCTAAGGAAGATTAACACAAACAAAGAAATAAAATGACTATAGATAAAGTCATATAGGCTCAGTCCTCACATCAGCTTAAGTGAAAATTCATTATACATCTCTAACCTACCTTATTGCTCAAGCATCAAATTTTGAGTAAGCTTATGTAACCAACTACTTTTCATCACTTAACATGGTTCACTCTTTACTCTAGTGACCTAATCAGAGTTCAAGCATGCATTCAATCTCATTCCATCTAGCATGACAAAATTTCATGGCAAAACAATTCAAAATGTTTCAAGTGTGGTTCCATTTTCATGTATCTTATTTAACTAAATGCAAATAGTGACTAAAACGTACTAAAACAATGCAATTGACAAAGAAAATGTCACCTCCCCACACTTAGAGAACACATTGTCCTCAATGTGACAGGTCAACCACAAAATAATGTAAAATGAAATCAAACAAAAAAAAGAGATCAAACTAATAAAAAATGAAAAATAACTAACAAATTAAATAAAGCAATATAAAAAGTTTTGGGTAAGAAAGCTTGTGCAGATTGAGGTGGCGAAGGCGTTGGAGAAGGGTCTTCAATGTTATTCCTCTGGATGAACTTGAGGAATTTTTTCTTCATGTACCACTACTCCTTATGTACTTTTCTCATCTGGGTTCTGAGCTCATCAATTTACAACATCATTTGTTGATAGTTAAAGGCCATTTGGTTAAGGCCTTGTTAGAATCTGTCAATCT
This sequence comes from Erythroxylum suave, assembly GCA_027563595.1. Taxonomy (NCBI): domain Eukaryota; kingdom Viridiplantae; phylum Streptophyta; class Magnoliopsida; order Malpighiales; family Erythroxylaceae; genus Erythroxylum; species Erythroxylum suave. The sequence goes on from JAOSBN010134810.1 coordinate 11,703, forward strand.
CTACTGATGCGGTTGATACCTCTTCCATTGCTTCCTCTTAGGGCTTTGGGGATGCTGAGATGTAGATGGTCTAGAACAAACTACATTATTGCCCTTCTTATTCTTTAGGGTTGTGCACGTATGAGGATTTTGGAGCTCTATAGAATGGGGCTCCAAAATTTTAGAGCATCTCAAATAAGATACATCAAAAACATCATATCTAACCATACACACACTATCCACATCAAGATTGTAAGATAAAGACAAAGTAGTAACAATGTATGACATGACAAAATAAGAGCTTTTCTTATTAACACAACTCATAATAGATTGAAAAATCTGATAAAGGCTATTTATTTTGATTTTATTTATTTTGATTTTTCGATCCATGCAATAAAGGAAGAAAAGCTCCTTAGCCGAGCACCTATTACTTTCAGTTTTGTTAAAAACCATTAAGCACATAAACTTCTCGGTGCTACGAATTAAAGTATTTGGTGCATTCCTAGAGTCAAAATTGGTTTCACCCATTAGAATTTTCCAATAATCATCTACGTAAAATTCATTATAATCATCCAAAACTTTAATGTTTGATAAATAAAAAAATGCATGAATAATAGTATAATCAAGTTTATAAACAAGGCCACCTATCCTAAACCAGAATGTATTCATTTTAGGATTGCAGCTCACAGTAGTGAAAAATTCAGCAAAAATTATAGGATAAATTGGCACATCATAACGGATTAACCAACCCCAAACAATATTCAAAGCTAATCTCTCAATGTTTTGCCTTAATCCTAGAGTTTCTAACAGTTTAAAATCAAAGTATCTAGGAGGCATTAATTCTCTATCCTTAAAATCATGAGATCGTAGATCTTCCTCTTCTAAAAAATAGGAAATAGGGCACGAAAAGTGGCCACCATATCTGGTTTACGTTGTCCGGAGACTTGAAGGCGCAGTTCATTGGTTGCTTTTCCGGTGACTTGCTTCTTTAGAGCCATTGGAAGATAAAAATCTGCAACAATAAGGAAAAGAGAGGTGAATACGTTTTTAGAGAGAAAGAGGGAAAATCTTACCCAAATCGTTGGATTTTTTAGTGATTAATGTGAATTAAGAGTAAAGGAATGAAAAGTTAATGGAAGAAATGAAGAAAATACAAAGATTTGAGTGAAAGATGAAGGATTGGGGAGATTGGGAGAGTAGGTGTCGTGGTTTGTAAAGAGAGAGATTGTCAAATTTTGAAGAATGAAGAAAAAAGAAGAAGAGGGGGAATTTAAAAATTTTCCGAACGGGGCTTCCCACGATCGTGGGAATCCCTATCATTCCCACAATTGTGGTTTAAGTCTCTGGAAACCTTTTGGAGAACCTCCCATGGTTATGGGAATCATCCTCATTCACATGATCGTGGGTTAAGGTTCCAAAAATTTTCTAGAGATCCTTCCCACAGTCGTGGGAAATATACCAATTCCCAAGGTCATGGGTTACTCCAATTTTTCCAACTTCTTAACCCTCTTCCATATTTAACATGCATTCTCAACATTCAAACAACCTACAAACACATCCAAATCATCTAACCAACAAGAAATTTAAAGATAAAAATAAGATTAAAACTTAAACAAAATCGAAATAAACACCAAGCAAACTCAAATTAAACATAATCACAACCAAATAAATCAAACAAACAAATAAGTAAAAAATAATCAGAGGAAAAAAATTCCATGGGTTACCTTCCATACAACACTTCTTTTAACATCGGTATATTAATGCTATCCTTATTCTTAAGGTGGTTCATATGAATGGTGCAACGATAGTGCAATCCCTGATCTCATAATCTACACAAGAGCCACCATGCTATGGATTCCACCTTCCTTGTGATTTTACTTCCTTTTCCTTCTTCTACACCATTGTTTCTTTTGAATGCATTCCTAGGATCATCAATATCTTCCCATTGTCCTCAAGGTTCGATTTCCTTGAGACTAGTTGGAGGCTGAGGAGAACTATTGTATTTCTTCAACAGTTTGAAGGTTATTTACTGCTTTCCTACCCTTAGAGTTAGTTCACCTCGTTGATGTCAATTATTGAATGATCAGTGGCCAGGAATGGTCCTCTAAGAACCATAGGATTTTCCACATCTTCTCCAATATCCATTATATAGAGTCTACAGCAAAGATAAATTTGTCAATTTGTACTTGCACGTTCTTAATAATCCCCTTCGATTGTCGGATTATTATGCCAGTCATTTTGACTAAAGTCTTTGTGGGTTCTAACTCTCCTAAACCCAACTTCTGACTAAAGGTATATCGCATCATATTGATACTTGCTCCTAAATCCACAAATTCCCTACCTATGTTAACTTCATTGATACTACAAGGAATGTAAAAATCCCCTAGGTCTCCTTTCTTCTGTGTTATATTAGGTTTTTCTTCCGTTATGTGCTCCTTAACCTTCTTTTTGACTGATTCGTTTAGTGTGAGCCTTGTTTATAGTTATTTCATTAAGTCATCAACCTTGTTTGACTCAACCTTCTTAACATTTCCTTACTTGAAATTGACATTTGCTATGCTAGAATAGGGTATGGAATTTCAGGTCAAGGTTCCTTGATTGGCTCAATTTTGAGCTCAGTTGGAAAGAATTTCATAATTATTTGTCCTTTTCCTTTATCTTTGTCTTCCTTCACATGTTCAAGTTCCTTTTCTTGTGTCTGAGTGATGGCCATGATTTGTTCATTTGGGTTAGACTCGGTATTGCTTGGTAGACTACCTGCACTTCCAGAAGACAAAGCATTAGTAAGTTGACCTACATGAACCTCCAAATTATGGATGGATGAGGCATGGTTCTTTATTACATTCTGATCAAACTTTGCCTCCATCCTCTTTTGACTTTTGTCATGACTGGAAAACATCCTCTTTTGGTTCCCTTCTTGAGTTGCTAGTTTGGACCCTAAAACATCCATCAACTTATCCATTTTGCTCTCCAATGATCTAAATCGATCTTGCTGAAACCCAGGAGGTCCTTGCGATCTTGATTAGCCACATGTATTATTAACACTTCAAGAAAAATTTGGATGGTTTTTCCACCCCAAATTGTAAGTAGTAGAGTAAGGATTATTATTAACTCTTTGTGGCTAGCCCAAGTAATTTACCTGTTCTATACCACTAGCTCCCAACAAGAAACATTCAATTAAACCATGGTTACCTTGGCCACATAATTCACACTGTAATTGCATAGCTTGGTCATAGATGAAGATGCTCCTTGTATGTTGCTCAACAACTTGGTAAGGGATGTGATTTGTGCCTATAAAGTTGTAACGGCATCAATTGGGATCCTATCTTTTTTCTCCTTTTTCTACTGTCTACTCCTCTCATATGACCATATAGAATTATTCCTCGCTAGTTCTTCCAAAAGTTCATAAGCTGCATCAACAATCTTTCTCCTTAAAAAAACTCCAGCTGTTGTATCTGTAGTTCCTCTCGTGCTCTGATTTACACCACTATAGAATGTCTGCAATAGGAACTCCCTGGGAAGGTTGTGGTGGGGACAACTACTCTGTAATTCTTTAAACCTCTCCCAGGCTTCATATAGAGACTCCCCATCACTATATTCAAAGTTTTTTATTTCCTTTATGATTTTCGTAGTCTTTGTTAATGGAAAGTACTTTATAAGGAATGTTTGTGCTAACTACTCCTAATTAGTGATCTGCCCTAAACTGAGAAAGTTGTACCATGCTTTTGCCTGATCTCTCAAAGTGAAATAAAATAGCCTCAACTTCATGGCATCGTTGGACGTCCCATTAAACTGGAAGGCATCGTAGATCTCCAAAAGATTTGTGATACGAGCGTTGGGATCTTCGTTGGATAGCCTATAGAATTGTACACTACTTTGAAGTATATTGAGGAGTGTCGGCTTGATCTTGAAATTATTGACTTAAATCATTGTCTTGCCACTCCTTGAGGACTGTGACCAGCATGTCGTAACAATAGTCAAAATAAAATAACTAAACCATTACTATAGCAGTGGTGAGTCTAGGTCGATCCCATAGGGAGTATTCAGTTAGCTTTTGAAACGAAATTAATTAATGTTTAGGTAATGGGGGGTTGGTTTAATAAGAAATAAAATAAAATAAAATAAACCTAGAGAAAAAATGAAAATTTTGATAAAAGTGGGGAATTCGGTAGGGATTCGGTTGTTTGGTTCAATCTCGACGTACTCCCTAATTAAGCATATTTCATTGATTTATTGTTCTCAAACTTCTCCTAAAAACTAGTAATCGTGGGTTAATAATTAGCCTAATTTTTCCCTTAGATTTTGTTTAACCAAGTTACGATCATTAATTAAACCTAACTACTGAATAACCTAGGATATGATCTCTATATTTAATTAGGCAATAGCATTACGAATTAGGAAAACTAATTAATCAAGGCAACAATATCATATGATGCATCATTTAACCTAGGTCATGTTATGCCTAATGATTACAAATCATTAGTCACTACACATGAATTTCAATATAAAAATTACTAATTATATCAAAATTCTAGCAACGGGTATGCAATCAGACGATTCAATGAATGCTCATCCTTTCACAACATCCTATGGGTTCATGCATAAATAACTAAAAAATAATGAAAGTCTAGTTATCCATACACAAAACCCAAATCAATTAATATAGAATAACACAATCAATTTCTAATGAGAGAAAGAAATAACATAAACAAGAAATTACATTTAACTCGGCTCGTCAGCGTCGATTTCACCTCCAAACGGAAAAAAATGCTTCAGCCCCTTTCCTCTTCTCACTGTCGTAAGCTATTATTCTCTCTTTCACTATTCATTGAAGTGACAAATAAATATGGTGGTTTTTGGTCCACCATGACTATTCACTCACTTCTCTTCTCTCACGCCTATAAGCCACAGCTATCTCTTGATTCTACCACTCTTGTTGTTTTATTTTGCTGCCACTTCACTACTCTGCTCTCTATTGTTTGCAGCCACTTCACTACTCTACTCTCTACTATTTTTTATTGAGGTTTTTTTTCCCAACTCACTATTCATATAACTTTTAGCAACTTATGGAAAATGTCTGTGTTTCTGCTAACATCCGCACCTGCATTTCCGTAAGTGGTCTATATGAAACACAGACCATGTTTTCTCTCCACTGCGTCATCTTTTCCTGCTAGGTTTTTCTTCATGCATTGTCATTTTGGATAGTTTCTTTTATGCTTCTAATGGCTTCAAATCTTCATGTTTTAATCTTGTATTTGTATTTCATCATTAAATCCACATGAAAATCAATAGGAACATAAAATGAGTAATTAAACTCAAAAAATAGGAATGAATTCAAATGAAATAACATATAAAAATATAGCAAAATCCATTCATATCAAATACCCCCACACTTAGCTTTTGGTCATCCACGGGAAAACATTTAAATAAGGTAAAAGACTCAAAAACATTTTCTCAATTCCCATATTTTCTTAGACAATATAAATCACAACCAAGATGAGTGACTTTCAAAAATCATCGCAACATTCAACATTTTAACCTTTTACTCATGATCAATCAACATTCAAAAACTAAGCAATCTAATGGTAGACTTGGAAAATGTGTTTAAGTAAAATATATCTATAGGTACACTCAACAACATTCATGATCATGATAATCCATAACCTTGCATATCATTTTATTTCTCCACCAGTATAATTCACATACAAAATAATGAGTTAAAGGAGTTTTTAAGGTTGTAATGTGGGTGAAGGTAAGGTGAGATGTATTTAGGTCAAGTAGCATGAAAGCCATCAAACCTAGTGAAACAAAGCAACACTCATCAAAATCTGGGTATGGTCAACTATAACAAATGCAACCTTTATAAGCAACACTCATCAAAATCTGGGTACCGTCAGCTATGAAAAATGCAACCTTTATATTTCACATCCTCATTTAACTCTCACACACTAATCATATGAAGCATATACTAGTCCGAAGGAATCACTCATACAATTTATGCCAACAATACATTGAAACTATATGAGTGAACATTCCAAGTTAACCTCTACCTCATATTCAACATACTCAAATAACACATTCATTACAACTCTAAGGAGATGCATTAATCATGAATATCCTTGCAAACTCATATGCACTTCCTCCTTGATAAATTTATTTAAACAAATTTTTTATTCCTTTTTCTTTTTCTTTCTTTCTTTCTTTTTCATTTTCTTTTCTTTTCTTTTCTTGTGCTTTTCTCTTTTCTCTTTTCTTTCTCTCTTTTCCTTTCTTTCCTTTTGTCTATTAAAAGAAACTAAGATAAGAGATAACAAAACATCCCAACATCAACCAACCACACATATGTACACCCCCAAATTTAGGATTTTGTACATTCACAAACTCAACAATCACAAATGCTCCATTAGCTTTATGGTTTAGGTAGCACATTTGATTAAATGTAAAGCATGTAATGTGGTTAATACAAAAGGAAAGATATAAAGCTCAAAGTGGTTTATCAAGGGAAAAATCATGTTAATAGGATAGGTTATTTGGCTAATGTAGTTTATGAAAAATAAAGAATGCCTAATCATATCCATGTTAATGCATGAGATAAAAATGTGGTCTCGAATAGAAATTCAATGCAAAATTAACATATGCATGTTATAAAGGTCACACTTTATCAAAAGATAATGAGACTGATATAGATGTTTTAGTCTAATAAGGTTCAAAATCTCACCAGCCTTGTCTACCACTAGTCACTATTCTTCTAAAGATAATGCACATTAATCAATCACAAAAGCAAAAGTACATGCCAAAGTTCCTATAAAATTCTCTTGTCAATTCATTCTCTACTCATGATTAAATAATCCTAGAAGCGATAGAAAATGAGCAAATGTTTCTTTATTTGTTTTATTCTTTCTCTTATTTTAATTGAAAACTTAAAACAAGAAAAATAAAATAACAAAGAAACACATATGCGTAAACAAAATAAATGAGAAAATGTAAAGAAAAAAATTTACTTCCCTTAGGTTACCTCCTAAGAAACACCTTTATTTAGGGTTGCTGGCTCAATTCCTTCCTCCCCTCACATAACAAAATTATGATCTTCAGGTATTACAATTAGTGCCACTTCCACGCGAGGTTGTTCCGAATAAGGCCTTAGTTGATGATCATCTCTTCTTCCCTATCCTCAGATTCTTAGTCTTGACTAAGTCCATGTAATCGGGACATAGTTTGAACTTCTCTTCACCTTCTTCTTCCTTGTTTAGTTCCTTCAATTTGCTATGTCAAGGTGAAGAGATAGCTTCAAAAATAAAATGGAACTCAATACTTACCTCCGAGCTAACTGATATGTCCTTTTCAACTTTGAGCTCTCCTCAACTTCTTTGAACTTAAATTTCTCAAGCTCCTCTTCACTCTATAAGCTTTCGGCGCTAATATCTATTGGGTACTCCTTAAGTTGATATGATTGTGTCTCTTTGCTTTATGATGCTAGGCAGTTGATAGCTTCCATCTATTGATCGGCCTAGTTCGTCAAGTTCTGGATTCTAGAACTTGTTTCCTGCTGAGATTACAAAGTGTTAGCAACATACACATTAACTTATTCATCCAAGGATGTACCTGAGTCTTGATGGGAAGCTTCTGGTGTGGACAGGAATTGTTATGCTTCTTGAAAACTATCATGAAAGTAATTCAGCTGATTATCCCATCCATAACAAAATTTAGGTTGATCAATCCAAACATTGCTATAGGATTGAGAATAAGAATTAAATAAAAAATTACTTCCATCCATATGGATTTTTTTATTTTTTTAAAACAAAAACACGAAACAAAAAAAAGAAAAGATCATGAAATAATTGAAATGAAACCAATTACAAACAAATATAATCAAAATATCAATTAAAATCATAAACAAAAACTAAACACATCACTCCTCGGCAACGGTGCCAAATTTACTGGCGCTTCGTAACGCTAGTCAAAATAAAATAACTAGACCACTACTTTAACAATGGTAAGTCTACGTCAATCCTATAGGGAGTGTTTGGCTAGCTCTCAAAATGAAATTAGTTAATGTTTAGGTAATGGGAGGTTTTGATTTAATAAGAAAATAAAATAAAATAAACCTTAAAAAATATGCAAAAATTGATAAAAGTGGGGAATTCAGTAGGAATCTAGTTCTTTGGCTCCATTTCATCCTACAACCTAATTAAGCATATTTCATTAATTTTTTGTTCTCAAACCTCTCTTTAAAAACTATTAATCGTGGGTTAATAATTAACTCAAGTTTTTCATAGTTTTTGTTTAATGAAGATACGATCATCAATTAAACCTAACCACCAAATAACTTATGATAAGATCTCTAGATTTAATTAGGCAGTAGCATTACTAATATCCCTACTGAAAGCCCTAGCTACCCTTTTCTCACTGTCGCAAGCTACTATTCTCTCCTTCATTATTCATTGAAGTGACAAATAAAGATGGCTGTTTTTGGTCCACCATCATTATTCACTCACTTCTTTTCTCTCATGCCTACAAGTTACAGCTCACTCTTGATTCTGCCACTCTTCTTATTTTATTCTATCACCATTTCACTACTCTACTCTTTACTATTTTTGATGGGACAATTAAACTCTTGAGTTTTTGGTCCCAACTCACTATTCATATAACTTTTAGTAACTTATGGAAAATGTCAGCATTTCTACAAACGTCAGCGTCTACATTTCTGCAAGTGGTCTACATGAAACACAGACTACGTTATCTCTCCACTGTGTCATCATTTCCCACTAGGTTTTTGTTCATGCGCTGTCATTTTAGACAGCTTCTTTGATGCTTCTAATGGCTTCAAAACTCCATGTTTTAATCTTGTATTTGTATTCCATCAATTAATCCACATGTAAAATCAATAGGAACATAAAATGAACAATTAAAATTAAAAAAAAGAAATGAAGTCAAATGAAAAAACATATAAAAATATAGCAAAATCCATTCATATCAGATTGAAACCTGGCCTCATAAAGTCCATCAATGTCTTCTCAGTTCCTCCTTGCTTTCCTTCTTTTATCATATTTATTTATATAATGTCATGATGCTTTGCTCTTCTTAACTCTCGTTCGTGTCTTGTGATATCAAATAACTCTTCGTCACTAAATTCAGTCGATCTTTGCGTGCTCCTTGTGTTCATGCACATAAAAATACACAAGGAAAAGTATCAACAACTCTTAATCAAAGTAACCTAAACTAAATAAGATGCTAAACAAACAATTCTCAGCAAAGGCGTCAAAAACTTGTTGATTATTAAACAAATAACTAGTTTTAAGCTCAAAACTACAAATATACGAGTCATAACTTGTAGTAAAAATTAGATATCGATTCCACATGGATTATGCATAAGCACCACTTAATATGTGTGAATATTCATATGATTGATCAACTTAGTAATGTGTGAACTATATCTATGTATTGTATGACTAAAGAAGCACAAATTGATCATCAGCATGCAGACATTACTACGTCATTAAGGAAATAGCTTATCTAGAGTGTACTATGAGTCAACCTAGATGTTTTCTCACTATGATAGAATTGTTTTTTATTAAATTTTAGATATTGAACTGTTATTGATATGATTAAGATGATTCTGGACATTGATGGTTCAAGGAGTTCAATATTTGGGATTGTATTAGAAGTACTTTCTAAATGTATATGAGTATGGAAAATGTGTACTCAATTGAATGTTGAATGCCAGACTCAGATCTGACGAATATGATAAATGACTTTATACATTGAATGAAAGTGTTGATAACATATTATGTGAATTAATACATTCCATCACATTGTTATACATGATCAGATAAAGGAGTTATGACTAAAGTGACCAGTGTGAAAAAAGCTTAAAGCTCATAAATGTGCAGAAAGAGCCACAGGCTTAGTTATTAATAAGCCCAGTATCCACAATGAGTACAGGATAGAATAAGAAATGAGCTTGGTATCCAGAATAGATACAGGATAGTAAATAGGTGCTCGGTCATAACAAAGTAAAATTGAAAATGAAGTCACATATACATTTGCATATATAACTTTACATAAATCATGTGAATGATTGCAAAGAATTACTAAATTATGTTGATTTAGTGATATGCAATGTTTGTGTACATGTTGATGATATGAATAATTAAGATAAATGATTGGATTATTCTGGAATGATTATATAAGATATTTAAAGTTCATGATGTATTGTTGAGATAAGATGTATCTTGTGATTTGGTATTTAATATTGAATGATGTGATATATCAGTTGTATTGGGAAATATACTTATGGATTTAGTTTATACTTGTGATATTTATGTTCTGACTTGAGTAAGCACATAAATGATGGTTCACTCACTAAGCTTGAAAACTCATCAAAATTGCAACGTTGATTTTCAGGTACAAAGGAGACCTAGCTTCTAAAACGATAAAATAGAAGTCTAGTACTGTCGATTTTGAAAACAAGAATGGATCAAAGGTCTGTTCAACTGATACTTACAAAGTCTAGATAGAATACTTTTTCTTAGCTTATCCTTTCAAACTTTTTGTATAAAACTTTAAACTCCTAAATGTCATGTTTAAGTATAAACATAGATTATGAAATGTAATGACAATGTAAGTAAGTTTTATTTTATAAATGAAAAGAGGTGTCTTAATCTTTAGAAATACTTATGATCTGTATAGTGCCATAATAAGTTGATGTAATTACTCTACCATGCCATTTACATAGGGTATGTTCTCAAATATCCTCTGGATGTTCGGGCATATGCTCTATGATAGTGGTGTATTACAATGATAGGTTCTTATGTTCTAACCCTTATCTTTACGTTTCTGTCTTTATTGTTTACTTATGTTTTCATATTATTTATTTTGATTACCACCTTGTATGATATTTATCCTTCTTACATAGAGGGAGGTTTGCATTGTGTATATTATATGTTTTATTTTGAGTGTGAATTTTGCATACTATATGTTAATTTTGTTTAGGCTTGCATGATGTGACTCGTGTGAATATGCAAATGGCTAGGACTTAATGGAATCAATTTAGCTTTGAACACGGTCTTTTAGGTTGCTAAGATTTATTAGCTTGTGAAATTAGTGTTCTAGGTTGCTTTGGTTAAATAAGCATGTTAATTATGATATGATGTTAGTTCATTCACCATAGGAATTTGACACATTCATTTATAATTTTATGTCAATCAAATAAGTATCATAGTTAATATCATTTTATGAGAATGATTAGATAAAGAAATAAGGTAGGAAAGAAAATATAAAAAATGTGTGTGTTTTTGTTTAATAAATAACTATTCCGTTGGCCACTTTTAAAACAAATCAGGTTATAAATAGAGTTAGTAGTCAGTTGAGAGAGTACCCTAGTTAAGTAACCGAGGAACATTCATAAAAAATGTTTGCCTTCGGGTCAAAAGGCTATAATGGCATTCCAACCAAGCCTCTTAATAAAAACATGACCTAGTTGAGTAACCGAGAGACATTTATCACAAATGTTTGCCTTCGCATTAAAAGGCTAGGTTCATATTAATGAAAACTAACAAAATATGGTGCATTGCTTAATAAATCCAACAGATCTTTATGAATAGCATGACTTCTCATGAAAAGCTACTTAAGGATGGTAACAATTTTGATTGACTAACCAATTATCAATATGTGTGTGTGAGTGATATAAGTGAATGAATTTGACATCAAGTCTTGATTAGTATGTATATCTAGTCCGAAGCACGTAGACACATATCTTATAAGTTAACAAGTTAGAACAACTTGAAGGATTATGTTTGTAGTTAAATTTGTTTTGTACAGTTCAGTGCCATTGTACCATTATTGCATATATGTATGTTATTATTTAGTGTGTTTTTGTTTTGTCTGTTTTTTTTTTAGGACAAGCAAAAGTTCAAGTGTGGGGATGTTGATAGTTATAGGTTGCATGATGTCTTAGCAAGCATTTTAGTATGTTTTTAGTGGTTAATTAATTGATTCATGTATGTTTAGGTTTAGAATTGTGTTAGTTTGATAGATATTTATGTTTGAAATGTTGTGTGGGTTACAGCATGGTACTGAGCTTTAATTTTGTGTATTTAAGGTGCTTTGATGAATTTGTTAGTGTTTAAGATCAGATATCAAAGAACAGAGAAGATTTGAGGAAGCCCGGAGGAAGACCCAAAGCCACAATCGTGACAAAACCTTGTTTGGGGGGCCACAATTGTGGCCTGGGAGGCCAAAATCGTGAAAGAGACCAAATTAGCTTGCCACAATCATGGCTTGCGTGACAATAGATGTGGATCGACTTCTAAACACAATTTTTAGGGATATTTTAGATTTTTGGACCCGGTTAAAACTTATTTTTTACCCTAAAAAGAAAATAATATAAAAGAGAAGAGAAGAAACTCTAGAGAGGAGCCTCCATTTTGCGACATTGAGAAAGAAGGAAGGAGAACAAGAGCAGAGAAGAGCAAAGAGGAAGAGGGAAGCAGAAGGGTTGTTGTTACTACTATCTTCTTGGTCCATCCGACCCCTTCCAAGTGACACTTTCACTTCATTTTTGTTATTCTCTCTTCTGAATAAATGAGATGAATTTGATAGCAATTGATTTGGGTTTGATGATTATGTTTTAAACAACTTTATGGATTTGTTATTAAACCAATGTTAACGTGATTTCTTTTGATAAATCAATGTTAACATGATTTCTTTTGACGTTAATACATTAGGTATTGTGTTTATTTGTTATATTTGCACGCTTAGGTAACAATTCCAACGAGTGAACCGATTGTATAATGATTAGATTAGGTAATGAGAATTAAATAATATAATAGATTACACAAATAATCAAACTGGTCATTATAAGAAAGTACTAATTATCAATGGCAAATTATCGATGAAAAAAACTATAGTAAATTACCAACAGATTGTCAAAAAAATTTCATTTTCTGACAAAAAAATATCTGTCAGTAAATGTGGAAGGAAATTATTCTGACAATTTTTTCAACAGAATATAGCGATAGATGGAAAATGTTCGTCCGTAAAATAAGCAGGAATGCTTGGCAACATAAATAAGCGTCAGAGTGTACCGACATATTTGTTATTTCGTTAGTAAAATTCAATGAAAAACATCGTCATTTGCTTTGGCTTTAACTTTTTAATAAAACAAAAATAACGTCGTTTGATTTAACACCAAATGACGTTTAAATCAAACGACGTTATTTTCGTTTAACCTAAAAGCTACCAAAGCCCCCCTCCTCCATCGTCATTTGCATTTTCTCTCTATCATTTTCTCCTCCATTGGTTTTCAGTCTTGTCTCTGCTATCCCGGTCACTGTCGTCCTTGTCTTTGTCGTCATCCTCATCTTTGTTTAAGGTGGGTTTTGTCCTCCCTTATGTTTTATGCTTATTATATATGTGTGAATGAGTTTTATACCAATTTTATGAAATGTTGTTCATGCATTATATAATGTTTGTCTGCATTTTACCATTACTATGTGATGATGGATGAAAATTTTGAGGTAAAGCCAATTACAAATTGTCCTTTAAATGGAACTTGAAACTTAACTAGTAATGTGTGTTTCGACAATTATTTTTCTTCTTCTTGCCTTTTCTACTTTATTTTGAGAACATGAAACCTTAACTTTTAGGCAAAACATGGTATTGCAACTTCTAAAAGAATATTATAATTTTTTTTAATAGAATTTGGAATAGACCTCACCTTTTCCTCGATTGTTTTAAAAAAGGATTATTTCCTGAACCAAATAGAGAAAGATTCATGTGGAACCTATAATATAGAACTGCAAGTTCGATGATTACTGAGATTTAAACCTTATTTTGGAGTTAGGGCAATTTCATCTGACAAATATGTTCAATAATAATTTTTCCATATGTACAATACATTTCCATACGCAATTACAAACAAAAATAAAAATAATTATATAATAAAGAAATTACATATTCCTATACTAATATACACAATTAGTCAAATCTTATAATTATGAAATCAATTCCTATAATTACATACAAATTATAATTCCAAATCAATTATTGGGTGACTCATATCAACATTCCCTGTAAGGTTAAAGTATAAACGTTTATAATATACCCAATTTGTCAATGATATCATGAAATTTATAATGTTTAGTTTATAATAAAAATTTAGGATTTCACAAATTACACATGTGAGGTTATCCAACGTGTTTCATTTAATCTTATCATTTCATATTTCCTTAAAAATTTGTAGCTTTATGCATTTTGTTGAAATTCGGAAATTTTGTGGATTTCATTAATCTTTTATAAAAATAAACACATTTTGGTATTGTCCTTTGAAATAAGAGATTTAAGTGAGTCATTGCATTCGTGGAATAACCTAACTTTTTCTTAATTATGGAAAATATCAATTGCATGCAATTTTAATAAAACTTGCATACCTTATATATGAATTGCCTATCTTTTAAAAAAATTAATTTTTGAATCTTTCTATAGTTTGCATATACATTGACTTAAAAAGATCACTCTTTGATTGCTCTATATGAGATTAACCAAGTTATGAATTATATTGGTTATTAGTGTAGCTAGTATCTTGCCTAACATAAATCATTATAATTATTAAACAAGTTGATTTCCTGTCCTAATTAAAAAGATAAAATGATATTTGTATACTTAGGGATATGATGTATTGGACATAAAAAAGTAAGATAATGATCACTTTGTTTTAATTACTTTAATGAATATGGGCATTGTAACTCTACATCTCCCATATGGCCCATCAACTTTATTATTCCATACAAAATGATATGGCATAATTCCACTATTTTCCAATAACACATGAAAATAACGAGGTTCATTGTCGTTGAATGAAAAATTCAAATGAAGCAATCTTATATCTCATGATTTCACATCCTCTCCAAATGACGATGATCCAATAACTTTAGTCTCTCCTTTAAATGTTACTTTATCAGTAATTTCCAAAATGAAGTGCTTGCTTAATGACCAAATACCTATGGACTAAGCTCCAAACATATCTTACGAAGAGCGATATCAATTTAAAAGTTTAGAGGTTAATTTATTAGCTTAGTACTTATACAATAATTTTCTTCTCTATGACTGCCAATATGCTGTATTTGATGATATATTTTGGCATCACTATATGATTTCAAGTCATTGTTGCTAAGGTAAGCATCAATAATATGTCTATCAAGAATTCCTTAAGAAGGAATAAAAATTTTCCTTAACGAAGGACTTCAAAAACACTAAAATACAAAAGCCTAAAGTCATTGTCATTAGTGATAACTATAAAAGTGCATCATCATTTAAGAATAATGATCAAAGCCCTGTAAAGATGGAAGTTATAAGCTTTATAACTTAATGTAGACATTTTGTGAATGAAGACATTTTGTAATTAAATTTTATGCCTAAATTTGATTTATTGTTGTTTTTGTTACATTACACCTTAATGTCCCTTACTCAAATAAAGGTTGGACATTTGATTGCAATAAATGTACTACTATTGGCCTTTAACAACTAAAGGTATATATGAATTTCTAATATTTTAAATCAATTACTATTTCCTAAAACCTATAAATTTATGAAAATCACCATATTCCATATTATTTAGATAATTTTCAAAAGAGTAATCCAAGTTTCACACGTAGAATAAATTGTACAGTATCATCACCTTGATACTCTTCCTCCTTCCAAAAATTATGTATACAATCACTCAATGCGAAAATGGACAATTGTTGAGGTTATGTTTGAAATTAGTGAACATTTAAACATAATTCAAGTCATGCTACTACTATGAGTTTTATAGTTATAAAACACCTTAAATTTTCAATGTCTAGAATTATAGTGTTGCCATCATAGTATATGTCACAATGGTCCCCATGTGTTGAATTGATGTAGTACGCACTCTTTATGTTTCATGATTATGATTTCCATGCAAGATCAATCTCAAAGTACCAATATAGAGAATAAGAGAAAGTCCTTGTTCTTGAAGGAACTAAACAATCATGAAAAGTTCAAATTCTTATCTTCTATGGAGCTATAGAGATCAAAATGAATCAAATACATTATTGCTAGATGATTCACAATATAAGGTTTTACATAATCTAGCATATAAATTTACTATTTACCTTTTATCTTTATTATAGGTG
>JAOSBN010134827.1:0-27825 GCA_027563595.1 Erythroxylum suave
TATAGAGATAGATCAAGAAAGCTTATAGGCCTAAGTCAGAGTACATACATAGATAAGGTACTGAAAAGGTTCAGTATACAAGATTCCAAGAGAGGATTCTTGCCTATGTCACATGGAATCAAGCTTTCCAAGAAGGACTGTCTTACTTTAGGTAAAGAGCTTGAGCGCATGAGTAAGATTCCATATGCATCTATAATTGGATCTATCATATATGCCAAGTTATGTACTCGACCAGATGTCTCATATGCTTTGAGCATAACAAGTAGATACCAATCTAGTTATGGTGAGAGTCATTGGATAGTGGTTAAGAATATCCTTAAGTACTTGAGAAGAACTAAGGATATGTTCCCAGTCTATGGAGGACTTGAAGGAAAGCTAGTTGTAAATGGTTACACTGATGCTAGTTTTCAGTCAGACATAGATGATTTTAGATCGTAATTAGGTTTTGTGTTCTATTTGAATGGAGCTGCAATGAGCTGGAAGAGTTCAAAGCAAGAAACTGTTGTTGATTCTACAACTGACACTGAGTACATTGCTACCTCAGATGCAGCTAAGGAAGTTGTATGGATCAAGAAGTTCATTACTGAGCTTGGAGTTATTCCTAGTATTGCAAGTCCTATAGACCTTTATTGTGATAATAATGGGGCTACAGCACAGGCTAAGGAACCAAACTCACATCATAGATCCAAACTCATACTCAGACGTTTCCATCTGATTAAAGAGATCATTGGGAGAGGAGACGTGAAGATATGCAAAGTGGGTACAAATGACAACATTGCCGATCCACTTACTAAGCCTCTTCCATAGCCTAAGCATGAGAGTCATACGAGGTCTATGGGTATTAGATATTTGACCGATTAAGCCTAGTGTAAGTGGGAGATTATTAGTAGTGTGCCCTAGCCAATGGACACATGTGACTTTTATACTGACATTCTAACTTATTAATAATATATTATGAGGTATTCTTTTATATATGTATGTATATTGTTTATGTAATGTGATTTACATTCCATGAATGGTATTAGGCTTATGTCATCAAGTATGTGAGTTGATAGAAAACCATAAGCATTATAATGCTATTCTAAAATGTCCCTAGGCGATCATTATTGGTGGAACAATAATGAATTAAGACTGGTATATGTTTCTGATTGATGACCACGTTTTACTAATCATAGATATAAGTTATCAAATCAGATACATAGATATATGTTAGAGAACATATATTGGATCGACCCACAAAGAGAACACTAAATGGTTGCATGTCATTAGTGATTCTCAATATGGTTTGACTTTAGTCCTTTGACCTGAAGTCATCATGGTTTCCTACATGAGGAATTTAGTGTTTTGACATTAGACTAAGTTATCTTTAATCGGATAACAACTAGTCTCATGTTGGACATTAAATGAATCATGCGGAGGGAGTGAATGACGTAGATGGGATTTGTACCTCTCTTAAATGAGAGAGGTATCATTTGGGCCTCTTGACAAGTATGACTGAAGAAATGCATATGCTCTGGGCTTATTCTCTTGAGCCTAATTTATTAGGTACTGAATAAATATATGTGGATATATTTATTGGGCTAGATTGAATTAAGTTGTCGGGCTTTTATTATATGAGATATAATATGGGTCGAAACTTATTGGTCTTCCATAATCCTAATGGATTTAGGATTATGATATTCTTATTCCTCATAGGAATAGGGATTAGGGTTTCTCTATAAATAGAGAACTTCTGTCTCATTAGAGAAGATACGAAAACCATAGCCACCTAAAAACCTAGCCATTGGTTCTTCTTTCGAGAGAAACATTTGTGTAGCATTCTAAAGTGTTTTAGAATGAGTTAGTATACATTAGCAGCTGCCCAGATCATTCATCCTCGTGTGAATACCGGTAGAGGACGTTTGCGTGTTGCAGCATCTATAGATCTGAAAACAAATACCAATCCGTGTCAAGAGGTAATTTCATACATGTTGTGAAATTTCGATCATACTTCTTGTTGTGTAGTATGGTCCATTCCATTGCATATTGTGAATACCCGGGCCATAAGTGATCCAACATTTATACCTTGCCGTAGATTGAGAGATTGAGTTGGGTAATTTATGTAAGATCGAACAATGAGAGTTGGCATTCTATAGAGCTACATTCATCAAGTTAATTGATTAGTTAGAAGAGAGATCTCGGCTAATTTAATTGATCATCCATATGATAACTTAATAACTAGTTAAATTAGTGGAGTGATTCGGTAGATGGAAGGATTGCTTAATCATCTTCATTTAATTTGGTTAGGGATAATTAATTACACCTTGAGAGAAGGTAGTTAATACATTGGACATCTTAGGTGAGACATAATTCAATTAATAAAATAGGAGAGAGACAAGATAGGAAAAAAGTAATCTCTAATTGTTAAAATCTTGAATTCCAATTTTTTACATTTTGGTGTTATCAATAGTTCATTATTAGTCATTTAATTTTAATTTAATTTTCAGTTTTTTTCCATAAAACAATTTCGGTTCTTAAACAAAGATTCATCTAAATTAAGTGGCGCTTAAGCAAAATCCTTGGGGGATCAATATCCACTTTTTTACTACAAGTCATAACCTGTATGCTTACAATTTTTGAGCATAAAACTAATAGATTGTTTTGCAATCAACAAGTTTTTGGCACCGTTGTTGGGGATTGATTGTTTAGCATCTTGTTTAGTTTAGATTACTTTGATTTAAGAGTTTTTGATACTTTTCCTTATGTATTTGTAGGTGCATGAATACAAGGAGCACGCGAAGATTGACAAAACTTAGTAACAAGTTTTCTGATTTCACAAGACACGAAAGAGAGTTAAGAAGAGCGAGCCGTTGAGATGTTACATAAAGAAATATAGCAGAAGAAGGAGAGCAAGGAGGAGCTAAAAAGAGACTAATGGACTTTATAAGGCTAGGATTAAGTCCTTAAGGAGTTGCAAGGCCAGTAATTCAAGCTAACAATTTTGAGATCAAGTTGACAGTCCTCAACATACTTCAAAATAGTGTGCAATTCTATGGGCTATCCAATGAAGATACAAATGCCCATATTGCTAATTCTTAGAGATTTATGACACCTTCCGATTTAATGGGATGTCCAATGATACCGTGAAATTGCAACTATTTTCTTTCACTTTGAAAGATCAGGTGCAGGCGTGTTACAATTCATTAAATTCACGGTAGATCACTACTTAGGAGCAGTTAGCCCAAGCATTCCTTGCAAAGTACTTCCCATTGATGAAGACTATGGGATCATAAAGGAGATAACAAAATTTCAACAGAATGATGAGGATTCCTTATATGAAGCCTGATAATGATTTAAAGAATTACATAGAAGTTGTCCTCACCACAACCTTCCAAGGGAGTTCCTGTTGCAGACATTTTACAATGGTGTGAATCTAGGTACAAGATGAATCATAAATGTAGCTGCCAGAGGTTCTTTAATGAGGAAGAATATTAAAGTAGCTTAAAAACTTCTGGAAGAGTTGGCAAGCAATAGTTGCATATGGTCCAGTGAGAGGAGTAGACAAGGGAAAAAGGAGAAAAAAGGTATAATCCCTATTGACTATGTTACTGCTTTCTAGGTATAGATCACAACCCTTACAAAGCAATTGAACAATATGCAACAAGCATCTTCACCTACGGCAAAAGCTATATAAGTATAGTGTGAGCTATGTGGACAGAACAACCATGACTCAACTGAATGTTCTTATTAGGGGACAGTGGTATAGAACAGGTAAATTGTCTAGGCCAACCTTAAAAAGGTAATAACCCTTACTCTAATACTTATAATCTAGGGTGGAAAAGTCTTCCGAATTTTTCTTGGAGTACTAACAATACAGGTGGTTAAGCTAGATCGCAAGGACAAGTTTATGGAGAGAAAAATGGACAAGTTTATGGAGATTTTTGGTTCCAAACTGGAAGCTCAAGAAGATAACCAGAAGAAGATGTTTACCAGCCAAAAGGAAAGTCAGAAGAGGATGGAAGCGAAGTTTGATCAGATTGTGAAGAGCCATACTTCATCCATCCATAACTCAGAGGTTTAGGTAGGTCAATTTGCTAATGATTTATCTTCTAGAAATGCAGGTACTCTACTAAGCAATACCAAGTTGAATCCAAAAGAATGGATCATGAAAATCACTTACCCAGGGGAAGGAAGTTGAACGTGTGAAGGAACATGGAAACAAGGAAAAAGGCCAAGTAATTATGGAATTCCTTTCAAGTGAGTTCAGAATTGAGCCAATTAAGGAACCTCGACTTGCAATTCCATACCCTATTCTGGCTCAGCTAAAATCAATTTCAAATAGGTCGACAAGGAATTCTAAAGAGGATGAATCAAAGAAGGTTAAAGATTACATAACAGAACAAAATTTGAACATAACCTAGAAGAAAGAGGACCTAGTGGATTTTGAGTTTGCTTGATGTTTATTTGGATTTTGTTTGAATTTTAACTTTGTTTTCTCTACAAATTGCTTGTAGGTTAGATGATTTGGACGTGTTTATAGGTTGAGGAATTGTTGAGAATGCATGCTAGGCTCTAAAGAAGGTTTAGAAGTGGAGAAATTGGAGTAACCCATAATCGTGGGAATTGCTAAGTTTCCCATAACCGTGGGAAGGTGCTCTAGAAAGTTTTTGGAGCCTTAACCTATGATTATGGGAAAGAGAGTGATTACCAAGACCGTAGGAAGACTCTCTAGAAAGTGATTCCCATGATCATAGCAAGCCCTATGCGAGGAAAAATTTAAATTTAACTCTTTTCTTCTTCTTTCTTTATTCTTCAACTTTTAACACTCTCTCTCTAAACCTACGAAAACCTACTCTCCCATTCTCTCAAATCCTTCATCTTACACTAAACTCTTGGTATTTTCATCACTTCTTCTATTAATTTTTCAATCCTTTGAATATATTTTACATTAATCACTTAAAAATCAAAGGATTTGGTAAGATTTGTTCTCTTTCTCTTTAAAAAATGAGCTTTTACCTCTTTTCCTTATTTTTCCAGATTTTTCTTTCACAATGGCTCTGAAGAAGATGGTAGCTCTGAAACCAACCAATGGATTACATCTTCAGGTTTCCAACAAAGGTAAACCTGATATGGCGGCCACTTTTTGTGCCTTAATCCTTATTTATTTGGAAGACAAAGGTATGTGTTTTGGGGATTTAAAAGATAGAGATTTAATGCCTCGTAGATACTTTGATTTTAAACTACCAGAAAATCTAGGATTAAGGAGAAAAATTGAACAATTAGCTAAGAATAATGGTTGGAGTAGGTTAACTCATTGTGATGCACCGATTTATCATATGATGATTGTCGAATTTTTCACCATTGTGCACTACAATCCTAAAATGGATATATTTTGGTTTAGGATAGGTGGAGATGGTTAGAAACTTGATTCCAATGTCCTTCGTGCACTGTTTGATTTATCAATTATAAAAGTTTTAGGGGATCATGATGACTTTTATGTGGAAGACTATTGGAAAATTCTAATGGTTAAAACTAGTTTTGACTCTAGAAATGCACGAAACACTTTAATTCGTAGCTTCAAGCATTTAATTCTTCATAAATTTATGTGCTTAATGGTTTTCAACAAAACTGAAAGTAATAAGTGCTCGGCTAAAGAACTTTTCTTCCTTTGGTTTATGGATCGAAAAATCAAAATCAATGCTCCTTATCGAATTTTTCGATTGATAGTGAGTTGTATTAATAAGAAGAGCTCTTATTTTGGTATGTCTTATAATGCTACTGTTTTGGCTTTGTTTTACAACCTTGATGAGGATAATGTGCGTGCAGCTGGATATGATGTTTTTGATGTTCCTTATTTGAGACACTCTAAAATTTTGGAGCCCCATTCTATAGAGCTCTAAAATCCTCAGATGTGCACAGCTGTAAAGAATAGGAAGGGAAATGATGCAGCCGCTTCCTGACCATTCACATCTCAAGCGCCTCTGGAGCCACAAGAATAAGTAGTGGAAGAGGAAATGAATTCCAGCAAATTCTTGACTAGATGGCCTCTAACCATCAATGAATGATGATGCCAATTAACAAGCTCGACACCCAGATGAGATAAGTTCACAAGGAGCAGCGGTACATGAAGAAGAAATTCTTCAAATTCTTTTAGAGGGATAATTTTGAAGTTCCTTCTCCAGCACCTTCACCACCACAATCTCCATGAGCCCTCTTACCCTAAACTTTTGACATTATTTTATCTCTTTTGTTTAATTTGATGTCTTTTATTTGGTTTGATGTCTTTTGTCTGGTTTGATGTCATTTTACCTTACTTTGTGGTTACCTCGTCACATTAAGGACAATGTGTTCTTTAAGTGTGGGGAGGTGACACTTGCTTTGTTAATTGCATTATTTTAGTCATTGCTTGCATTTTGTTGGTTAGGATGCATGTTTAGGCATATTATGTTGTTTTGTGTTAAGCAATGGAGCCATACTTGAATCATTTTCATTTTTTTTACCATGAGATTCTATCATTTTAGTTGGAATGAGATTGTATGCATGCTTGAAATTGGATTAGGATACTTGAGTAAAGAGTAAACTATGTTGAGTAATGAAAAGTAATTGGTTGCATAAGCTTACTCACAATTTGACATTTGAACAAGGAGGTAGTGTAGAGATGTATAATGAATTTTCATTTGAGCCAATATGAGCATTGAGCCTATATGACTCGATCTATAGTCATTTTATTTCTTTGTTGTGTGATGCTTCCTTAGTTTATTATCTTCAGAACTTGCTTTAAAGCGGTTTGAATCTATTGGATGCATGCTTAATAGAGATGATTAAGGCTTTTTTTTAATGTTAACCCTTGACTTAAATAACCTACTCTTTTATTATCCCTTGCTACCCCTGTTGAGCCTTAACCATTTTGTTTCTTAAAAACAAATAAAATTTTAAAACTTGAAACTCTATTAACCTATCCATTCACAAGCTTAGTAGAGTATTAAGTAATGCATTAGTTGGGCTTTTTACTACAAACTTTTAAAAAATTTTCCAAGATGAGTTGAGTGTTACTCATGCTTTTGAATCATATTGTATTTAGTTGATATTTTATTCGTTGTTTCTTCCATGTATTAAGAAAAAGAGAAAAAATTGAGAAAAAGAAAAGAAAAAGGAAGAACATTTGAGTAGCATCAATAAATGCAGAGTAGTAGCATATTTACATTTGTGTAACTCAGAGTTGTGTTTTGATATCCCTTTTATCCACTTCTTACTTTACGAATGTTTGAGCTAAACCCTTTACCTATTTTACCCACCTTAACCTTTACCACATTACAATCCGAAACAAGACCTTTTGATTTATTTATTCATAAAATCATTATAGAGGAGAATTGGTGTATTGGCAAACCTATGGTAGTGTAATTTCGTGTAGGAAGTTCGAGCAAAACACCAACTATCAAACACTTGAGAGAAATGAGTGAAACCGTAAGGAAGATTCATTTTACATCTATACTTATCTTTGAGTGATGGTGCCATATGTTTAGTTTGCTTATGTACATTAATGAAAAGTATTAATGATATGTGTAGTAATTTGATATTTGAGTTGGCTAAAATTTAAGGGATTGTATACTTTAATCTTTGTGAAAATGACGTGATGGAATTGATTGGTTATGTTTATTTTACTTGAGGATAAACAAAGATTTAAGTGTGGAAAAGTTGATAGTTGTGCATTACTGTGTGTTTTTTAAGTATTTAGCATGTGTTTCTTGTATAATAGTTTATTATTATTGTTTTTTAGGATTCTTTTTGTATGTTTTCATTTAGTTTGATCTTCATTGTTGTTCTTTTATTTTTGATGTTAATTTTGGGTAAGAATTTATTATTTTGATGTGGCAATGGAGGTTGAGAAGGTTGGCGATTAGGCTAAAGACCAAAAGATGAGAAGAGAAAAGGAAGTACTATGATGCAAGAACTTATGATCGTGGGAGAGGATGTTTAACCCAAAGATGTATATGGGGTTTGCTTAATTTTTAAGTTTTCTAGACTATGTAAGATAATAAGCCCTTAATGATGAACAAGAACATGTTAGCATCATGTAGCATAGTCTCATTGAGTGAAAAACATATGTTTGGAGTCTTGAGAAAGGTAAAGATTCAAGGATCATCAATCATAATTGGGAAAAGAGCTTACTGACACCAAAATTTCCAAATTCGAGCAATAAAGAGGAGGAGTTTTCTTTATTTGATTTTCTATAGTTTTATCTCTTTTAGTCATTGTATGATGGAATATTCGAATGTTGGGGATGTTATAGACACCATGAGTGGTTGATTTATCTTTAGGGATTACTTTTGAACTATCTTGTTAAACTCTTATTTTATTGATTTGAATGAAAGATGTCTTTGATGAATGTTGAACATATTTATGCCTTACAATAGATCGGGAGATTGAGCAAGGTAATTTGTGTAGGATAGTACAATGAGAGTTTGCATTCTATAGACCTACATTCATTAAGTTAATTGATTAGTTAGAAGAGAGATCTTGGCTAATTTAATTGATCACACATAGGATAACTTAATAACTAGTTAACTTGGTGGATCGATTTGGTAGATTAAGAGATTGCTTAATCATCTTCATTTAATTTGGTTAAGGACAATTAATTACACCTTGAGAGAGGGTATTTAATACATATGGACATCTAATATGAGAAATAATTTGATTAATAAAATAAGAGGGAGACAAGATAGGGAAAAAGTTATCTCTAGTTGTTATCAATTTTTTGCATTTTAGTGTTATTATTGTTCATTATTAGTCTTTTAATTTTAATTTAATTTTCCAATTTATTTCCATAAAACAGTTTTAATTCTTAATCAAAGATTGATCTAAATTAAGTGGTGCCTAAGCACAATGCTTATGGGATCAATATCTGTTTTTTAAATACAAGTCACGATCCGTATACTTGTAGTTTTTGAGCTAAAATTAATAGACTGTTCAATTAACAACCTAAACTTATCAAACCCTTAACCAATTAATTAAGAAACTATCTAAGTTATTTTAAGACTCAATTAAGTCCAAATGCTCCAAAGTAAAGTGACTTATCGTTAGTTAATTCAATAATCACACAAAATATAAATTTTTTCACTTCAAAGCATTACCAATGACCATGAAGGAACTTCCCATGATCGTAGGATGAGTGAATAGAGTGTTCACTCCCCATTTTCCTTCAATTTCTCCAGATTCTAACACCTTCATACCAAATTCAAAACATCTTCATGTTAGTTCATTAATTATACCTCAATTATACCTTAATTATACTTCAATTCCTCATCAATTTCACCTCCAATTCTATCGCAATTTTTTTGAAAAGTTAAAATATATTGATAAATAAAGAATAAGGAAGCTGAAGTATGTTACAAGCTACGAAGAGCAACCAACATGTCTAAAATGAACGAAAAAATGACGCCCGGTATACATAATTAAAACATTTGCATGGGAGACAAAGATTAAAGAAACATCGGGATGCTTTTTAGGGCAAATCACAAATGCCCATCTAGATGCTTCTCCAGAAGCTTTCGAATTAGGGCAGATTACGTCGCCCGTTCTCCCCTAGCTCATTCTTTAGACAATCCTGCATGGTAAGGGGTTTAGGTAGTGTTAGCTTTGTTTGCGCCTTATTCTTGATCAAGTATCATCTTTTTTCAGATCTCCAAAAGGATATTTCTAGCCACGATGCATTCACACTAGACTTGTAATTCCAGAGTTACGATTCTAGATCTTATGTTGATGCTGCCAGATGACAGCAAGGGGCTATTGGGACAAGGATGATCATTCATGAAGGTAGGATCTTGCTACAAACCCTTGTGAAGACCTATTTGTATTCCTTTAATACGTTGAAAAGTCATATAAGGAGCATACACTGACTATTTTCTGTCTCCGATGAGGGCACATCCTGGTTTCTCTATGAGGGAGCGATATCTTCCAAACAACCAGACCAGGGGATTAGGTTTCTTTCTACATGCACACTGTCTTTAGCCTCAATAGCCTGGAAATAGGTAATTCCTTTTGGCTCTCTTTTTGAATCCCTATAAGATGTTATTAGTTTATTCTCCATGATAATGCTAAATTAGGACATAAACTTGCATTTCTTATTGAGCAAAGAATTTCCTCTTTGATTTTGTTAATCAGAGAGCTTAAAACCTCCTCCGTTCTGCATGATTTTGATTGAAATCTCTTATAGTTTCTTTCTCACCAAATCTCCTTAATGAAGGAGGTGATAGAGATTATATATATATGCTCATTTTGGATAGGAGTTCGGGTCAGCTGCATTAGCCATTCCATGGCTCTATGAAGGTTGTGCCTATATTATAGATAAAACTTAAAGGAATAACTTCTCCCATAAGTGATGTGAGAAGGGACATTCAAAGAATAGATGATCCCTTGTTTCTAGCACTCTCTCACATAGCACATAATCCGAATAGGTAGACAAAAAGTGTAATCTATTAGTCGTACTTAATCTATTCAAAACTGTGAGCCATAGGAGAATATAGGAAATTGGCATAAGTGACTTATGCTAAACAATATGAAACCACTTTTTTCTTGAGTTGTGATTTTTTCACTTCCTAAATTTTGTAATGCTAAAGTTGCTAGGATGAAGATTAAGGTAATAGAAATAATCCTCCTGCTGCAGATTTGGTTGATACCTAGGTAGCAGAAATTGTAGCTCAGCAGGAACATGCCATTGACCTCTTTGTAGAATAAAATTGACCTTTGCCTAGGGAGGAACATTATTCCATATTCGGAGAGCCTGAGGAGGCCTAATTAGGGGACATTGCCCTGTCCAATTGTCAAACCATAAATAAGCCTTATCTCTACTCCTAATCCTGCATGAAACTAGAAGTTCAAGCAAAGGACTAATTTTAAATAATCGACACAATGGCTATGAGAATGAGGGTCTGATAGGATAGAACAAATGTTCGACCCTTTTAGGATATAGCTGTGCCCTCAATGGATTTAGAGGGAATTTTTCTCTATGAGAATATTCCAATGATTCTTGATTAGTGCTGCCCTATTAAAGGAAGCAATTGAAACCAATCCTAATCCCCCTTCCTCCTTCCTTTTACAAACATCCTACCATTTAACCTTAGCAAGATGACTATCTGAGTTCAGATTGCCCCATAAGAATCTTCGAAAAAGCTTCTCAATTGATTTTATGACCCCTTTAGCTAGAGAAATGTTAAAGGACTAGTAAACATGTAGAGAATTCAGCATTACTTTTATAAGTTATAGCCTCCCTCTAAAAGAGAGCACTCGGTTAGACCAAATTCCTAATCTTTCTTGTATCTTCTTAGTCAAAGATTGACATTTCAAGAATTGGCTTCTTTTAGTAGTAATGGGAAGTCCCAAATAGGTTAATAGGGTAAATTTCCTAGTCATACCAATGAGTTGGGAGATACTGTTTTCCATGGAATTTGCCCCTGTAGCTAAAACATACTGACTTTTAGAGAAGTTAATTTCCAGCCCTGAGTGGTCACTAAATTCATACAGGGAAGACATAAGAAGCTCTATATACTGGCCATGAGCCTTAGAGAATAACAGTAATTCATCCGTAAAATATGGATTGATCAGCCCTACCATCTTGCATTTAGAATGGTATTTAAAGAACTTACTATTTCCCACCTTCTTTTGATTAGTTGATTGAGTACTTCTATACAAATAATAAAGAGTTAAGGGGAGATAGGATCTCCTTGTCTCAGCCCTCTTAAACCCGTAAAAGAATTTGTTGAAGAACCATTAACATAAATGGAGTAAATGAGAGTGGTTATGTATGCTGTAATCCAAGAAATGAATACCTTAGGGAACCCTGTAAGCCTTAGAGTTCATAAGATAAAATCTCATTCCACATGATCGAAAGCTTTTTTGAAATCAACCTTAATGGTACAATTTGGTGGGTTAATTTTCCTTTGATAACCTTTAATCAACTCCTAAACCATGGAATAATTATCACCGATTCTTCTACCCTGTGGGAAAGCACTCTGATTATCTGAGATCAATAAATTCAGTACAAATTTCAGTATATTAGATAAGATTTTGGAAATAATCCTATAGAGGAAATTGGTGCATGCAATAGGCCTATAGTCATTCAAAGTAAAGGAGCAAGGATTTTTAGGAATAAAACATATGTATGTTTTGTTTATCTCCTTCAGTAGAATCCTATTAAAGAAGAATTCCAGTATAGCTTCCTTGATCATAGGTCCAGTAACTTACCATGTTTTCTAAAAGAAAAAACCATTAAAAGCATGAGGACTAGGATACTTATTCATATGCATATTAAAAAT
Organism: Erythroxylum suave; assembly: GCA_027563595.1. Taxonomy (NCBI): domain Eukaryota; kingdom Viridiplantae; phylum Streptophyta; class Magnoliopsida; order Malpighiales; family Erythroxylaceae; genus Erythroxylum; species Erythroxylum suave. The sequence goes on from JAOSBN010134827.1 coordinate 12,291, forward strand.
CAACTTTTCTATTTCTTTAATGAGTAGCAACTTGTTCCTGGGAGATTTTTTTTTCTGAATGAAGGAATCGGAAGAGGTTAAATTAGAAAGGGGCCGAGAGTATCCATAGAAATTCTTGAAATATCACTCAACTTCTTTGAGAAGGTCCTCTGGTTTTGAAATCGCCTCTCCATTTTCTAACTTTAGGGAGCATATTCTATTAGCATTCTTTCTGGCAAAGGCTAAATTGAAAAAGAACTTTGTACACCTTTAACCATCCTTTACCCAATTAACTCTAGCTCATTGCTTTATTAAGCTATCATGATCATTAGCTTTAGAGGGATAAGTCTTTAATAAGTTCTTCTCAGTCGTCAATAGGCTGGCATTAGTCAGGACAAGTTAAAGTTGTTGCTGAATCCCAGTCAATTCCTCTCTACCTGAGGTAACTGCTTATTGAGGGGAGAAATATCTCCTACTCATTAAGATTTTCATCTCACGTTTTATAGCTTTCAGCTTCTAGACACATACAAACTATTTGGTACTATCAACCATAGCTCCCAACCTTTTTATGCAATGTCTCAGTAAACCTCTCTTCATCAATCAATAGGTTATTAAACCTAAATGGTCCTCTTCGTCTTTGACAGTGAGATAAGTTTTCAATTTGTATAGGCATGTGATATGAAAATAAAGGGTCTGGAAAAGAAGTTACACTATTCACCATATCTGATCTAGTTTTTTCCTCAGAGCTCATCTTCCCTGTTGCTTATTACTCCAAGTATAGAAGTGTCCTTCAGCCTATAGATCAAAGATTCTTAGCTGCCCTACACAATCATGGAAATCAGTTGAGCTCTCCCATAACTGCTTTCTCTGGGAAACATGATTTGGGCCTTTGATAAAAGAAATAAAGATGTCATTATTCACCTGAATAAGATTACATTTCAGGTGTATGGCTTGCATCTCTGTAGAAAAAACTTGAACTATCACCAAGGAAGGATCATATCCAATAATAATTCATCCATAACTATGAGCTTGACGATTAGAGAGAAAAGTCCACTCGGACCCAGTTTATTCAGTAGTTTAAGATTTTTTAGATCTAATCTTAGTTTCCAAAAGAGCAAAAATCTATGGATTTGTGTAATAGAAAAAATCCCTTTAAGCAGAAAGCCTTTTGTGGGAAATTAATCCCCCTTACATTCCATGCTATAATCTTCATAACCTAACCAAAGTTGTTTTTGGAGCCCTTCCTTTTGCTCCTGCTGGCTTTCTTCTTTTGTAGCTGATAGAAATTTACCAATAGTTGGATCCTCCTCCTTATTATCTGAATTAGTTGCAGCCCTATCATTAAGAATAGGTTCTATAGGGTTACCCCTAAGATTGGCTGTAGAATCAATCAAAATTTGCTCCAGATTTAGACTAGCAACATTAATCTCCACCCCAGAGCCTTCAGTTTTGGTTTTAGCTGAATCACCTTCCCCTATATCACATTCACTCCCTTTTCCCTCATTTGCATTCATCATCATTAGTTTTTCCCTGACCCCGTCTAACTCATTTTTCCCTAAATCATCCTCAAGAATAAGCACAGTTTCTATTTCCTAATTCTATCCATCTTCAGGTGTTTTAAAAGCATCAATTCCTCATAGTCTACTCTAGTAAAAAGCTTACCCGTGGGTATCCATTTTTTACCTTGAGCTAAGAGGGATGGCTTCCACTGATATTTAACTAGCACATTATCCTTATAAAAGGAACCATGAAGTCCTAATTCGCATGATAGGAATATATTCTTATAGATTGGAGATGCTGATATTAATGCACATTCTGGCATACTCCAACTGCTTTCTGGTTATTATATTTTTATCCAAACATAGGGGATTACCGAAAAAACTAGTAATCATACTTAAGCCTTTAGTTGTCTAATATTCAAGAGGAACATTAAAAAGATTTACCCACAGAGGCACAGATCTCCTTTCCTAATTTTGTTTTAAAACCCAGGTTGCCATGGATACAAAAATAGTGGAAATTTTGCTAATTGCCACAAACCTTCTTTTACTACTTTAGATGTTTGTACTTTTGAGGAAAAAGTTAATAGAATGTATCTGTCTTCAACTATTACTGACTCCTCAAAACCTTTGTTCTTCCACACTGATTTAGCTAATCATAGTATAACGTGAAAAGCTGGTCTTTTATCCCAGAGAAATCTAATCGGGGAGTTTTCCCATGATTTGACCCCTTCCTATATTATTTCCTAGTTTGGAAACAAAATAGGTTGACCATTTTCCGTCTTAGGAGGGCAAAAGTGCGGAGCCAAATCTACTAAGTTGCCTCCTACCACTTACTTCCAGGTTCTAAGTTCAGTGGTTGGATTTGCAGTTTTCGGGGGGTAAAGGATAGTGTTTGTTGTATGGGGAAGGGAGAAGTGTGGGTTAGAAGTTTGAGATAGGGTAGGAAGGGGTTCTAATGCTGTTCTTATAGTGGACAGGGAGGAAGAGAGTGAGGACAAAAGGGAAAAATTCTCCCTGTTAAGGTCTAGGTTTGGGTTAAAAGAAGAGTTCTGCCGTCAAAGCATTTTAGAAAGAGGGGGAAACAAAGTCTATACTAGGAAAGGTGGAGAGGTGGGAAAGAGGGTTGGTAAGAAAAAGTTAAAGTGCCCTTATGGCTGATAAGCTGTTCTGGTATGGAGGAATTTCTAGAATGGTTGGGTTGAGTGGAAAGGTAGAAGGAAGGAAATGGTAATAAGGATTGCTAGGTGGAGGAGCGGGGTGGGCAGTGGAGAAGGGAACGTAAGCAACAATCATGAGCTAGAAGTTAGAGAGAGGTCAGAGCATCTCTCTCTAACCCATTCTTTGTCAATCATTATTCAACTGGTAGCTTATAAACTATTGTCTTTCATGCATCAAAACAAAACAGAAACTATTATTCACTATCATACATATAGTCCTAGTTCTTTCCCATTTCAAGAACACTACACTAGTACCTTTCTTTAGCATAAATTCACCTTCATTATACTTCAAATCCCAATATAATTTATCCATATGTCAACTTATAACCTACAATTCTCATACATCAAGAACAAAGCATAAAAGTGTCCAAGTTCATCTATCATATTCCAGCACACTTCATCATCAACATCATATACAATCCATCCCATTTCAATCATCATAATCTTTCTATCAAAACATACCATAAAGAATAACACTTTACTTACTTATTTAGCTTCTAATTATAGAACAATTCATCAAGTTTATCTAGCCCTTCATGCATGGAAAATCATCCCAAATTCAAGGATGAAATTAGATGTCAGCAACAAGACGATGAAGTAAATCACTTATTAATATAAAAATCACATATAGTATGTAAAATACATAACCAGGGGGGTTAAATTGTGTTAAATCATCTAAGATATGAATCTTTAAAATCTTCTTAATTTTGTTGACAAATTCAGATGATTACAAGATTAAATAATGCATTTAATTTGATGAGTAATGCAATGGTGGAAATTAGTATCTATTCTTCTAACAACAAGAAAATTAAAAAGGTAAGAGTTAGAGAATATGACACCACGATTTCTATTGGTTCACCCTTAACCTTAGGCTACGTCCAGTCTTCAGGGTTCGTATGAGATTTCACTATCTCCTTCAACGTTACAAGTACTATTTCTACACTTACAGAGCCTCTTCAGGTCTCTTTCACAAAGTATTCTTTATCTACTTCCTTAGCCTCTTCAAGCTCTAAACTTTCTTTCACTCGAAAAGATATTATTTGAGCTTCCACACTCACATTACAGATGTATTTTCTCTCTCTCTTTCTTTCTTTTCTCTCAGAATATTTTTCACAGCATGGGCACTTGAGCATAGAATTTCTCTAAGTATTTTTGTACATTCAGAATTCTTATTAAAGTCTACTACTACAACTAATATTTATAACCTAAATCTCAAACGGTCTTTTTAAGAAATCTACTTGTAGAGTCTTTTAAAGTTTGTTATTAGTTGAGTCTTGTAACCAACTCCAACTAACTGATGTTCTAGCACATTCTTCAATTACATTGACTTGCTTAGATTCGTATGCTTCGTCTGGTATCTTAGACTTGATCACTTTGTCTTATCCGTCTTAGACGCTTTGTCTTATTCAACCTTTATGTAAGTATTGTCTTGATTTGATGATTTGTGCCACTTATATTTATCTGCGCACTTAACAAATTCATCAAAACAGTTCACACACTTCTATTATTATTATTATTTAACTTTCATCAAAATCAATTGAAGAAGTGAAGTCTTCTTGACTTAACAATCTTCCCTCTTTTGATGATATCAAATCATTATAATATTAGAAGATAAAAATAATATTAAGATGAATAAATCATTATCCAGAAATTATTTAATTTTCTAATGCTCCTTTCTACTGTTTTCCTCCCTATTTATCATTGATAAAAAATATAGTTTATTTTAGACGCTTTGAAATTTCAGAAAACATTTGTTGAAGATCAGTGTGGAACGTCTTGAGGTCTTCTTCTATAGAAACACATAAAAGTGCTAATTCATTATGAACATCACCCCTGCATCACCTAGTTCATCAGCCTTAGTATTAATTTCCTCAATGTTTTTAGCTAAGGCTTCTTGTACTTCCATCTGCTTGTGATTAACTTCAGTCCGTTTGATGAAATTCTTCAAGAACTTCGAATTGATGGTGGCAGCTTGTAGCATTCACTAAGTGGATGAATATGTTCAAAGACAGGTGGCTTTCTAAGTGAATTGTCTAATTCTATAATTTTAATTGAGGGTATTTTGAAAGGTTGTTTTTCATCAAGGATATCAAGATCATTAGGTCTGAGTAATTTGTAAATCGGTTGCCCTAAAAGGTGTAAAATAGTTTTAACTGAAGGAATGAAACCTAAGGATTTGAAATGAATAAGCAAATGCACAAAGGTTTCTAAGTTAAAATTGATACCTTCAATTGTGATACTTTCATACCTTCCCTCTGATATTGTGCCAACTACATTGAAGCTTTCGTTTGTAGTAGATGCTCCAAAATTACTTCCTGATTCCCTTGATATATGATGTGACACATAGATGCTTACAGGTTGAGCTGCATGACATACATCGTCTATGTTCTATACTGCCGCTTGTATTTCTTCTTTTGTGAGATCAACTTCTCGTCTTTTTTCTTCTTCTTCCCTTTTCTTTGCTAACTACCAGTGCTAGACTTCTAGGTTGTACATCTGGTACAATCTTGATTATCGTTCTACTTGTCACTGGATAGATTGTATAAGGATCTTTCGTAATCTTTGATAGATACGATTTTGCCCTTTCGTCTTGTAGAATACTATATAGTCTTTGTTCTTCAGGATTTAGAAGATGTATTATTTGATCATTTACTGTTATAGCTTCAACTTGAACCTTAAATTTCTTTATAAAAGGTTCTCTGATGATAAATGAACCTCTGTTACGATCAGGTGTTGATTCTTCTATGACCTTCATCTTCAAATCTTCCTTCTTTATCAGTTGAGGAGGGTTATAAGTTACTAGCTGCTGTTCAGATGATGTCTTCATCTTCTTTTTAACAGTCTGTGTCTTTTATGATTGGAGCGTCTCAGCCTTCCTCTTTGAAGACACTCTGTGGGTTGGTTATTGAACCTTGCTTTCCTTCTTCTCTGGAATCATCTTAGCTTGTATCAGCTTATCAGACGATTGTTCATCCTTTACCTTTGTTGATATTCTTTTGAACAATTGAGGTTTTGCTTGTTTTTCAGACAAAACATTTCCTTTCCTGCTTCGTCTTACTGAAGCTCCCTCTTAGACTATTGCTTTCGGTGTGAAATCTTCATCCGCTTCGGCTTCAGTCTTGATCTCTATTTTTTGAATATTATAGGCATTGATAACACTCTTAACATCCAATTTTACTTTGTTTCCTCTATCAAGTAGGATTCCAGATGCTTTGAAAAATCTTGTTAACAAGATATCGTAAGGTAAAGAACCACTCTTCAGATGATAATCCTCCCTAGCCTTTATCATGTACTTCAGAATCAAAAACAGAAGATTAATAGGTTGATGATTGAGTAGATGAAATAGACAATGTTCATCATTCATTGTCACCACGTCTTTTGATCCTGCTTTCGGTAGGATACAATGGAGAAGAAGTGAGTGAAGAACCCTAGCCTTTGGAATAAGGGTTGAAGGCTTCTTGACTCCAGGATTATTGAATCCATATAGTCGTCGATTGATGTTGGCTTCGTCTATATGATTTTGAGCGATCCAATCTGTATTGTTGAACAATTATACTCCTTCATTTGGACACCCAATAGCCTCTACAACTGAATCTTATGTGATTATTACTAACAACCCATCTACCATCGATACCTAGGTGTTGTCTACCACCTTCACATTCTTCTAGAACTCATGTATTTCATTCAGATACACTGGCTCTCAGATATTGAAGAAGTTCTTCCATCTAACTGCTTCATTCTTAGGTTCGATATTCATCCAAGCATTCTTCAAGGAAGTGAAATCAACAAGTCTTCTATGGAGAAGAGATTTTGGCATTTTCTAATATGTAAAAGATAAACACTAAACAAAGAAGTGTGTTTTGCTTTAAGAAGCGAGGTTAGTATATAGAAAATATTAAGAGAAAGATATGAAATGAAATGAGAAGAGTTTGATGTTTAGAATAGAGCATTGGATTATCTTTGTTGAGAGCACTTTGAACAAGTCGAATTCAAAGTTTTTCACGAAAATTCTAGAGTGTGAAGTGTTGCAAATATTGTTTTTTATATACACTTTTGAAAAGTTACCGTTTCTATTTGAAAGCTTATGACTTTTCAGCTTCTTCAGGATAAATCATCTAGATCATGAGGCTTCAAACGAATGGTCTTTTAACATCACCATATTTAGATTTCATTTGATTTCGTTGAATTTGTCTCCACTTAATGGTTTGGTGAAGACATCTTCCCATTATTGATTCGTCTCAACAAATTGTAGATTGATGATCCCTCTCTGTACATAGTCTCTTATAAAATGGTGTCTATCTTCAATATGCTTTGCCCTTAAGTGTTGTATTGGATTCTTTGAAAGATTGATAGAACTTGTGTTGTCATAGAGGATTGGAATCTGATCTTCTTGGATAGAATAATCCTCTAACTGATACTTTATCCATAATATCTGTGAATAACAACTTGCAATTGACATGTATTCAGCTTTTGTAGTAGATAAAGCAATTGAACCTTGCCTCTTTCTTGACCAAGAAATTAGATTATGACCAAGAAAGTGACAACCTCCATTTGCACTCTTTCTATCAATCCTATCTCCAACATAATTAGCATCACAGTAACCAATGAACCTAAAATCTTTACCTTTCTCATACATTAAGCAAAGATCACTAGAACATGCCAAGTATGTCAATATTCTTTTAACAACAATATAATGAGATTCTCTAGGATCTGCTTCAAATCTTACACACAAGCAAACACTAAACATTATATCAAGACTGCCTGCAGTTAGGTAAAGCAAAGAGCCAATAATTCCTCTAAAAAGAGTTTGATCAATCTTCTTACCAACTTCATCTTTAGTTAAGATGATTGAAGGATGCATAGGAGTTGACATTAGTTTAACATTTAACATTTTCCATTTTGTATTTGACTAAAAGTTCTTTGATATACTTTTGTTGATGAATACAAATTTTTTCTTCAGTTTGTTTAATTTATAAACCAAGAAAGAACTTTAATTCACCCATCATACTTATTTCAAATTCACTTTTCATAAAATTTTCAAACTTTGAACATAATTTTTTAGAAGTTGCACCAAAGATGATATCGTCCATATGTATTTGTACAACGATAAAATCATTTTAAATATTTTTCTAAAATAATGTTTTATCTTCTTGACCTCTAATAAAGTCATTTTTAATCAAAAACGAACTCAGATGATCATACCACGCACGAGGTGCTTGCTAGTTTATCAATGTCTTCAAAACCTGGGGGTTGTTTTACATAAACTTATTCGTCTATAAATCCATTCAAAAAATGCACTTTTCACATCCATTTGAAAAAAAATTATATTATGATGAACAACATATGCAAGCAAGATCCTAATAGCTTCTAGTCTAGCTACAGGAGCATATGTTTCATTATAGTCTATTCCTTCTTATTGATTATAGCCTTGACCTACTAATCTAGCTTTGGTACAGGTTACTTTTCCTAATTTGTCTAACTTATTTTTGAATACCCATCTAGTTCTTATAATAAATTTGTTGGATGGTTTAGGGATTAGAATCCAAACTTTATTCCTTATAAATTGATTTAACTCTTCTTATATAGCTAAAATCCAAGCTTCATCTTGAAGAGCTTCATCAATTTTCTTATGTTTTGATTTGGAAACAAATGCTACATTGGCCTCTCTTCTAATCTTAGATCTCGTTCTCACTCCTTCGAATGTTTCTCCTATAATCAAGTTTTCTAGGTGAGAAGATTTATATTTCCAGACTTTTTTTAAGCTAATATTTTCATAATTATCTATTACTTTATTAGATAGATCGTCTGGTAGTGAATCGTCTAGGTTATTAACTAAGGGAGCAAATAGAGTTTCATCATCAAAATGATCTCTTTTATCTAGATGAGAATCATCATTAAATTTTACATTCATAGATTCTTCAATAAGTTTAGAAACAAGATTATAAACTCTATAAGCTTTAGAAATAATTGACTAACCTAGAAAAATTCCTGAATTGATCTTATAATCATATTTATCTAAATTTTCTTTATTATTCAAAATGTTGCATTTGCAACCAAAAGGATGAAAGTAAGAAATATTTGGCTTTCTTCCCTTCCATAATTCATATGGAATTTTATTTAAAATAGGTCACAAAAATACTCTATTTTGAATATAACAAGCGGTATTTACAGCTTCTGCCCAGAAGTACTTAGGAAGATTCATTTCACATAGCATATTCCTTGCCATTTCCTAAATTGTCTTTCTCTCTCTCTATAATTCAATTTTGTTGAGGAGTTCTAGGTGCAGAGAAATTATGAAAAATTCCATTCTCTTCACAAAACATTATGAAAATTTCATTTTCAAATTCTCCATCATGATCAATCACTCCTAATTCCAACAATAGAAATTTCTTTATCATTTTGTAACCTTTTGGATAAAACTTTAAAGCATTAAGAGATTTGTCTTTATGTAATAAAAACAATATCCAACAAAATCTAGTAAAGTCATTAACAATTACGAGTACTTCTTTTCATCAAGACTTGCTGTTCTGATTGGACCAAATAAATCTATATGTAACCGCTTTAGAGGTCTAGACAAAGTTACAATATTCTTAGACAAAGGATGTTTTAAATTGCTTTCCTTTTTGACAAATTTCACAAAAGAAATCTTTGTTAAAATTTGTCTTTGGTAAACCTCTTACCAAATCATGTCTAACTAATTTGGAAATATGTTTAAAGCTAACAAGACCTAACTTTTTATGCCAAATCAATTTTTCATCATCTTTTGATATAAAACATGAAATATTTTAACTTTTCAAATCGTCTAAGTTAATTTTATAGAGATTATTTCGTCTCTTGGCAGAAAAGAATATGGAACTGTCCTTGTTTTTGACTATACAAGAATTTTGATTAAAGAATATTTCAAATCCAGAATCACATAATTGACTTATACTGACTCGATTATGCTTTACGCCATCAACTAGCAAAACATTATCAATAGATGAAAGGGAATCTTTACCAGTTTTGCCGATCCCAATTATTTAGCCCTACTTGTTGTCTCCAAAAGTTACTGATCCTCCTTGCTTATATTGGAGGTCTAGGAATATAGACCTTCTACCTGTCATGTGTTATGAGTAGTCACTGTCCAAATACCATTAGTGGTGGTTGCTTCTTCCAAGTAAGGAGATCTGTATATATTATATCCTTTTTTAGGTACCTTTAGGGTTAGTCTTATAATTTTTCTTTGAATAAGTATATTGTTTCTTTTTCTTTCTATTAGGAACAAAATTCCTATTATGAACAACATTACTATTATAAATAGTATTTCTATTATTAAAGCCTAAACCATTTTTATCATTTGGATGTCTATAACTTCCAATCATGTCATTCATCCTTTTTGTACTTCTTGTAAATTTCGATAAATCCGTTGAAAGACTCTTAATCCTTTATTTTTGTTAATAAATTTCCTCAGATCTACCTACAGTTACTTTCTTTTTCATATTGTCTACTTGTTTCTTAAGGTAGACTTTTTCTTCTTATAAGAGTTTTGTGTTCTTTAAATTTTCAACAAATTTCTTTTTCAATAACCTATATTGTTTTAAGATAATATGTGAATCTTCTAACAATTCTAAATAGGCATCCTGAAGATCATCAAATTTAGAAAGTACCTCATCATCGCTTTCCCTTTCAGCTACCAAGAACATATTTACTTGTTCTGATGTTTCTCAGTCGGATTCAGATTCAGATGAATCCAGATCTTCCCATGTTGCCATCATGCTCTTTTCTTTTTCATGACTTTTCTTTTGTTTTCTTTTGAGCAACGGATATTCATACTTGTAATGTCCTGGTTTATTACACTCATAGAAGACAATAGAACTTTTCTCATTCTTTGAATCGTCTTTGCTATTCTTTTTGAAAGAGAAGTCTTTATTTCCCCTTGATTTCTTTTTCCACATCTTTCTAATCTTTATCGAAATGAAGGATAGCTCATCTTCATCTTCACTTGAATCTTGATCAGATTCACTAGCATCATATTTCTTGAGTTCTTTAATCTTTAATGCTTTTGAAAATGTGCTTCTATTTTTCTACATCTTCTAATCCTTATGACCAGCCTTCAATGTAAGAGATTTATCCCTTCTGGGTTTATCTTCTGCATCAAGCTCTACTTTATTACTTTTCAGTGAACTAAGCAATTCATCTAGCTTCAGCTTGCTTAAATCCTTGGCCTCTTATATTGCTGTTACCTTAGGTCTCCATCTTTTTGGAAGACTTCTGAGAATCTTTCTAACATGATCTTAACTGTTGTAGATTCTCCCTAGAGCTTTAAGTCCACTGATAATTGTTTGGAATTGTCCAAACATCTGATCAGTAGACTCATCATCTTTTATGTTAAACAACTCATACTGTTGAACAAGAATACCAATCTTGGATTCTTTCACCTAGTTTGTGCCATCATGTGCAATGGCTAGTGTGTTTCATATTTCCTTCACAAATTCAAATCCACGAACCTTATCATATTCACTTCTGCTTAGAGCATAACTTAAAAAGAACTTAGCCTTTGAGTTTAATTAACAGTGAGCTTTCTGATCAACCGACCATTGGTCACGAGAGATGCTTTTCCCTTCATTCTCTGTGGGGATATATGGACCATTTTCAATGATATCCCAAAGATCAATGTGTGTGGATTCTATGAAGAGCCACATCCTGTCCTTCCAATAATGATAATCTTCACCATTGTAAGTATTGGTTCTTAAGATCGAGGCAACTTCTACTATAAAAACATGTGATTCAGCCATGGATCTTTATCCTTACTTTGTAAGAGTGTTTCTTGGAAACTTACTCTAATACCAACTGAAGTAAATCACTTGTTAATATAGAAATCACATATAGTATGCAAAATACACAAGAAGGGGAGTTAAATTATGTTAAATCGTTTGAGATATGAATTTTTAATATCTTCTTGATTTTTTTGACAAATTCAAATGATTACAAGATTAAACAATGCACTTAATTTGATGAGTAATGCAATAGCAGAAATTAGTATCTATTCTTCTAACAACAAGAAAATTAAAAAGGTAAAGAGTTAGAGAACATGACACTGCGATTTATACTAGTTCACCCTTAGCCTTGGGCTACGTCCAGTCCTCAGAGTTCATTTGAGTTTTCACTATCTCCTTCAACGTTACAAGTATTATTTTTACACTTGCAAAGCCTCTTCAGGTCTCTTTCACAAAGTATTCTTTATCTGCTTCCTTAGCCTCTTTAGGCTCTAGCCTTTCTCTCACTCGAAAAGATATTGTTTGAGCTTCCACACTCACATTACAGATGTATTTGCTCTCTTTCTTTCTTTCTTTTCTCTCAGAATATTTTTCACAGCATAAGCACTTGAGCACAAAATTTCTCTAAGTATTTTTGTACATTCAAAATTCTTATTGAAGTCTCCGACCACAACTAATATTTATAACATAAATCTCTAACAGTCTTCTTGAGAAATCTGCTTGTAAAGTCATCTAAATTCTGTTATTAGTTAAGTCCTGTAACCAACTCCAATTAACTGACGTTCTAGCAAATTCTTCAATTACATCAACTTGTTTAGATTCGTATTGCTTTGTCTGGTGTCTTAGATTTGATCATTTCGTCTGATTCGTCTTAGACGCTTTGTCTTATTCGCTTTTACTTAAGTATCATCTTAATTTGATGATTTGTGCCACTTATATTTATCTACGCACTTAACAAATTCATCAAAATAGTCCACACATTTTTATTATTATTATTTGACTTTCATCAAAATCAATAGAAGAAGTAAGTCTTCTTGACTTAACATTTTCTTCTTGACATTGTTCTGTCTCTTTAATAAAAATTTTCAACCATCGTCAAATTTATTGTAAACTTTTCTAGTACCACTTTTCAACTAATACTACTCACTATAGGTTTTGGAACATCCTTTATCTATATTTTTCTCAATATATGTCGCTCTCTAAATTATATCTTTGAAGGTTATCTTACAATTTTTACTGAGCACATAAAACTTATAAAATTTTACCTTCCCATGTTTTTCACGCTTCAATAATCTCTCTTATGAAGTTCTGTCATCTCTTGCTCAACAAGATGACTCATTCGTGTGTGATATACCGCAATATTATCATTATTTCTTGAAGATTCAGATATAGCCACTTATCCTATTACTGTCTTTCCTATTAAAACATCAATGCATGCTGTACTCTTTGTTCAACACAATCAAATCAACACACTATTTATCATCTTAAGCATCCTATTATGATCATAAAATTTTTATCATTGTTTATCAAGAGTAATCATAAAAATCATATTTTTCCAAATTTTAGGAATATGTTAAACATCCAATGTTCGAACAATTCCATCATGCATCTTGATTTGTACTAAACCATTACCTTTGATCGTATCCTCTCTATCATCACCCAATCTAACAATACCATTTAATTCTTTAAAAGAATATAACCAATCCTTATTGAAAGTCGTGTGATAAGTGATAATCGTGTCTATCACCTATTGATTTGCAAATCTAAAATATATCACTATTAAAATATCAATACCTCTTCCATCCTTTTTGTTAGAATTCTCATAGACTAAATGAATACTTACTTTGTCATCTATTTCCTTGTTCACGTTTCTACTTTTCTGCTATGGACATTTCTTCTTAAGGTGCCTTACAACTTTACATTTCAAACATCAATCAACTTTAACTTTCATTCTAAATCATGACTTACTAATGTTTTGCAAGCTCCTTTACTCGTTCCTTCCTCTACTGACAACTAAACCCAAATCTGATACATATTCATATGTATTAGAGATCTTTTTCTTCAATTTCTTAGACTGCAGAGCATCCTTCAAATAACTAACAGAAATTGTCTCTCTACCAAATAACATAGGATCAATAAAATTCTCATATGAATTTGGCAAGGGACACAAAAGGATTATAGCTTTATCTTTAACTTCAATTTTAACCTAGCACCTTGTAGTTAAAAAATGATTTGGTTAAAATTATCTATCTGATCTTTCCCCTTTCTACTTGCTAATATCCTTTGCTAATATCCTCAACGTATACAAACATTGGTTTTTGTATAAATGATTGGTAAGTGATTTCTTCTAATACTTACTTTCAAATTGTTTTCACAACGAATCAATACTAGTTTCATCAACCACCTCTCAAGATCTCGTCACCCAAACTCAATAGGATTGTATTGTGCACCCTCGACATAATTTTTTCTTTTTTGATGCTCCCAAATCCTTCGACATATTTTCTTCTTCTTCTAATGCTACTGCGTATCCCTACAAAATAAGAACCACTATCGTCTTTACCTTTCATAGAGTGAAGTGATTCAATTTATTGAACTTTTCGATTTCAAACTTATGCATAGACATCTTGACAACAAACCTTAGCTTTGATATCAATTGTTGTACAAATGAAAACAATATATATATATAACAAGGAAGTAAAGAACACAAAAAAAAATTATGTGGTTTGACCAATTGATTTGACCTACATCCACAAGCAAGGGAACAAATTATTTTAGGTTAAAAGTGTGATTTGTACTTCAACGTTTTACAATGTTTTCTAGTATAACTTTGTACTCTAATGTTACTAAATAGTCTTATGACACCCTAAATAAAGGCCAAAAATGGTAACAAAGAAAATGGTAAAAACTTATTTAGGATCTTTTATGAAAAGTTAAAAAGTAAACAACTTTTCAAAAAAAATAAAGTAAACATCAAAATTTAACCAATGTTAAAATAAATCATTATAAATATTATATCAACATCTGGTTGGTCCATATTGTTTAATTGTGACATCATATAGGCTAAATTAATAACATATATATTAGAAACTGCCAAAAACTTAACTTTTTTAGTATTTAGGGTGTTATTAGTACCATTTTTAAAATGTCCAAGTATAATGTGATATCATAAATAATGGTAAAGACTAATTTAGACTTTTTAGGAAACATTAGAGGACAAATTGCACCTTTTGTCATTCTTTTATTGCCGCAAGGAAGATGATCCAAAAAGAAATATGACAACTACAATAACTTACACAACTCTCAAAAATGTATTATAGGGTTATATATAGGTCTTATTACAGTAAAAGTTTATTATGACTTAATCTTAAGATCACTGGCATTCGAATTTTTTCAAAAACTTAAGGTCACCGAAACTCTATTTTAAGACATGTGTACTATAACTCTATTTCACCAAAAACCAAAGGTTAGGGAAATTATATTTCACCATAATTTATGGCAATCACATACACTACTGCCAAAACATAGTAATGAAAATTGATTTCCCGATGGTAAAGTAATAGTAGTACATTTGAAACTCACTTGCGCTAATCTCTGAAACTACTGTTCATCTGCCTCACCACCATTGTGGATTCACATCCGACTCACACCAATCCCAATAATCCAAATTCTGTTCAATTTGCTACTCCAGTATCCCAACCACTGTTGGGACCCGATCTGAGAATCGGACCCCAACCTAAATTTCGAAACGAAGACGAATCGAATCATCTAGCGAAACAAAGCGAAGCAGGCACGAATCGAAGGTGAATCGAAAGGTTCGAAACACAAAGCGAACGAAAGGCGAAACAATAATCGAAACATATCGAATCAGCAGCGGAACAAATGGTTCATTCGAACTAAAACAGATGTCCGACATCCAGAAACAAAGGACAAAGAAAAACGATCACGTTGGAAACCTAAAAACTAATCCAATCCGAAAGTCCGTCCGAATCGGTATAATTTTTTTTTTCCATTTCCCTTTATCTAAATCTTATATTACTCAAATCCACATACTTTCCTCAATTGGAAAATTTCCTCAATAAAATTC